>CM035416.1:72631482-72698982 GCA_020310875.1 Ceratopteris richardii
AAAGCTCAAGCATTGAGTCCAAAGTTTTTTGTTTTCTTAAAGAAAATACTTGAAGAATAGAATTCTTCATAGTAGTGGGAAAGAAAAACTTCAAGTTAGCTAGGCAACAAGTGGTTCCTAAGAAAACTCCAAAACGTGAGTAGGGGTACTTAAGTCTTTTGAATGGTATAAACCAAAGGTATATCAATCTTGAAGAGATTCTTTGCTTTGGAATCTAAATAGCATAAGTTGTTGCTTAGCCTTGAGTTGAGGGAAATATCTCTCAAAAATCCATAGGTAAGCTAATGAGCTTTGTAGACAATAAAATAGATCTTAAAAATAAAGAGTAAGTCTTCATCATTATGGCATGATAAATAGGAATTGATTAGACTTAGAAAATCTTGTCCAAATAGTCGCAATTGAAACTACTAACAAGTTTTCCAAAATACTGGCTATGTCAGATGCAAAGCTTTGGCATGCATGCTTTGGTCATGCTAGTCTGCTATGCCTGGAGAAATCTAAAATGGTGTCCTCTTTGCCCAAACTTGAGGTGCCTGGTAAACATGTTTGTGAAGGATGTATTTTAGGCAAAATGCAGCGTTCCTCATTCCCAAAAGATGGTTCAGTTTGAGCTTCTCAAAAATTGCACCTTGTTCTTAGTGATGTCTATGGTCCTATGGAGACACCCTCTTTTGGAAACTATCTTTACTCGGTGACTTTCATTGATGACTTTTCGAGGCATGCATGGGTATATCCATTGAAAGCAAAGTCGAAAGTGTTTATGTGCTTCAAACAGTTTCTCGTTTTGGTTGAAAATCTGTAAGCATGTAAAATGGGCACCCTCCATTCTGATCGAGGGTAGGAATATATGTCTTCTAATTTTAATGCATTTCTGGCTGAACATGGGATAAATCATTAGTGTACAATGTCGTATACATGTCACTCATGGAGATGGCGAGGTGCATGGTCAAGAGTTATGCTTTACCACATAGTTTCTGGCTTGAGGTTGTTATGTGTGCAACATATGTACTTAAAGTGTCCCACTAAAGCATTTCAGTCTATCACCCGATATGAGGCTTGGCATGGTCACAAGCCATCTCTTGCTCACCTACGTGTTTTTGGTTGTTTGGCATATGCATTAGTGCCTGAACAACAGTGTAGGAAATTGGATGATAAAGCAGTGAAATGTATTTTTGTTTGGTACATTTTTGAAAGCAAAGGCTATCATCTATATAAACACATTCTAGTTAGTCGTGACGTTGTTTTTGTGGAAGATGCTATTCAACCATTACTTTCATGTACTAAGGAGACATTTGTTAGCTCTAGAGACATGTATGACACTTTGTTGCCTCTTTTTGCAAGTGGATAGTCTGATTAAGTGTCCTCATGAGGCAACTTCTCAATATTTATAGGTTTCATGTGATAATGTAGATTATTCTATTTCTGATGCAAATTTACACGATGCACTTGTTGATGAGAGAGCTGATATTGAGGAGGCAAAAACTATGGCAAAATGGTTGGTGCAGACTTCGCATGACAACAAATTAGATGCACCTCTATCATATCGTACTCGTTCTAGCTCTCATAGTGCTTCTTTTACATAAGATAGATATGCTATGGTTGCCTCTAGATTCTATGAGGAGAGTGAGCCCGTTTTATTTGATGAAGCACAAAATTCTAAAAATTGGATGGCTACTATGCAATCAAAATATGATGTCATCATGAAAAATGGTACCTGCTCTTTATGTGACTTACATCTTGGCAAGAAGTCCATTGCACTAAGTGGTATACAAGCTGAAGCATAAGCCTGATGGAGGTATAAGGCTAGGCTTGTTGCAAAGGGTTATGCTCACAAAAGAGGCATTGATTTTGATGAGACCTTTGCCCCTACATGTTGAATGACTATTGTTCATAGCATATAGGCACTTGCAGCTCATCATGGTTGGAATGTACATCATTTAGACATTAAAATTGCATTTCTAAATGGTGACTTGCATGAAGAAGTGTATGTTTTTTAGCCTCATGGCTTTGTGTAGAAAGGGCATGAAAACCAAGTGTGTAGGTTGAAGAAGGGATTATATGGATTAAAGAAAGCACCACATGTTTGGTATGAAAAGATGCATGCCTAGTTGATTGCACATGGTTTTGAGAAGAGTCCAATTAAAAGCCCCTTATATGTTAAGCATGCAAATGATGTGGTTTTAATCATTGTTTTGAGATGTCAGATTTGGGGCATTTGCATCATTATTTGGGCATTCAAATTATGCAAGTTGATGGCAGAATAATTTTGTGTCAAATGAAATATATTGGCACATTATTACAGTGTTTTGGCCTTGAAGACTATAAACCTATTGCCCCTCCTATGGAGACAGGTTTACGATTGAGTTTTCATGATGTTGGAGATGCATTTGATGTAGTAGGCTATTGGATGCCTGATTTATTTATGCATTATTTGGCGAGATATTCAGTTTGTTGTCTCATAGATGAGCATGTTTATGCATTGCCCAGGTGTCAACTAGCATTTGCAGGCAATTAAGTGCATCTTTTGCTACTTGAGTGGTACCCGACTACTTGGATTGTTTGATCCCAAGGGGGGATCACTACCGCCAAATTTACATGTTTTTTCTGGCTGTGATTGGGTTGGTTGCTATGACACTTGTGTGTCGACGAAAAGACCCGCAGGTTCTTCTACTTCATAGTCTACTATCATGTGGTTACTCCTTCTCCACCTTCTCATAAGGAGCTTAGATGGGAAAAGATGTTCAAGCTCATGCACACATTCGGTTATGTTCTACATCAAGATAGGCATGGGACACTCTTTCTTCTTTGTATGCCGTGCATAATGAAGCACATGTTGCATACTTGAGCAACTTGAGGATGTATGCATGGCTAAAAATGAGTCTGTGGATGTGTATGTGACACGCATCAAAGATTTGAAAGAGCAATTGGCAAACATAAATGAGATTATTCCGGATGCATCACTCATTTCTACATTGTTGAAAGGATTACTGAAGTCTTTTCAAAGTTTTGCTACTACACTTGGTTTGGTTGCAAAAGCAAATCCTAATATGTATGCATTTGGTGAGGTTGTGTCTCTTCTCTTGGAAGAAGAGCAATCTAGAGTGAATAGGAGTGGTTTGGTTGAGGGAATGCAAGCACTTGGTATCTCACAAAAGGGGAAAAGCAAGTATGGTTCAACTTTGGGTTCATCAAAACCAAAGCCTCAACCTTCCTCTTCCACTCATTCCTCTAATGATGCTGATTTGCAAAAGAAGAAAAGATGCAAATATTTTCAAAAGGCTGATCATACTATTGATGAGTGTAGAAACGTTGCTAAATGCAATGAAAAGAAGAAGGAATCCGGGATGTCTGCTAAAAATTCAGCAAATGCAAAGAATGATGAAGCTAACATGGCTCAAGATTTTTGGGCATGTGTTGTTACATGTCATTATGATGGATCTTTGCATTTTAAATGTATGGTTGTGAGTGAGGGTGATTCGGATTGGTTCTTTGATAGCGGTGCTTCAAAGCACATTACATCATGCAAAAGATTTTTTGCATCTTTGAAAGATGCACCCAAAGGAGGACATGTGGTGTGTGTCGAACAATGCCTCTTATCCTATCATTGGAATAGGAGAAATTGAGCTTACGGCTGCAAATGGATCTCTAATTCTCCTGAAAAATGCATTGTATGTACCTGGTATAAAGAAGAACTTAATTTCAGTTCCCTTGATTGCCAAAGCTGGACTTCATGTACACTTTGTTGATTATAAGTGTATGGTTCAGATTTCAGCAATGGCGTTGTTATCATGATGTCCGATACATTATGTAATGGTTTGTATCACATGGATATATACAAAAGGGTTGTCTCAAATGACTTAGTTGCTCATACTTCTTCCATGGTTGAAATGGAGCTTTGGCATGCTCGTTTTGGCCACTTAAACTTCAATAATTTGCTTTACTTGCACAAGAAGGACATGGTTATTGGTTTGCCAACACTGAGTCCATTGAAAAGCATGCATGTGAAGGTTGCATTCTTGGAAAAATGCATCGTGCTTCTTTTCCAAAAAATAGTCATACACACACTACAAGAAAATTGAAGCTTGTTCATAGTGATGTATGTGGTCCCCTCAAGACTCCATCTTTTGGGAAGCATGTATATTTTGTTACCTTCATTGATGATGCTACTCGCCATACATGGGTGTATCCTATGAAAGCAAAGAATGAGGTATTTTATTGCTTCAAAGCCTTTTGACTCTACACACGGATCATGGTGGCGAATACATGTCACATGAGTTTAATGCTTTACTTCATGAAAGAGGTATCTCACACCAATGTAGGGTGCCATATACACCTAAACAAATGGTGTTACCGAGCATAAAAATAGAACTCTACTTGAAATGGCATGATGTATTGTTAAAGGAAAGCATCTTCTTGATAAGTTTTGGATGGAAGCAGTCCTATGTGCAAACTATGTGTTGAATCGCTATCCTACAAAAGCATTGAGAGTCATCACTCCTTATCAGGCTTAGAATGGCCATAAGCCTATGGTTAGTCATATGTGTGCATTTGCTTGTTTCCCATATGCTCTTATGCCATCTCAACAACGTCACAAACTTGATAACAAAGCAAAAAAATGTATATTTGTTTGTTATAGTGCTGAAAGTAAGGGATATCGTTTGTACCATCCATTGATGAACAAAATTATTGTGGGTGGAGATGTGGTGTTTGCTGAAAATTCAGCCTTCCCTCTACTTGAATGCAAAAAATAGCCAACAAGCTCACAAGATGTGTCTGATACACTCATGCCTTTGTTCCAAAAAGGTGTGCTTGACTATGGGCACATAGAACAGCCAACTGAGGCTCAAAGGGCTGAAAAATTCTAGCAAAATAGAGCTGAAAATGCAAAGAATTTCTAGCCAAAATGGTTGAAATTTTTCAGCTAAAAAATATCAAAACTGCTGGAAATTTCTAGCCACATATGGTTGAACATTTGCGTCAAAATATGGTTGAAAATGAGCATGAAATTCAGCCCACACATGATGTACATGTTGATGATGTATTGCATAATGAACACATGTCTATCAAGAGTGCACAAACTATGCCAAAGTGGTTGAAACAAACTTTGGAGGACAGTAAATTGAGTGCACCTTTACTTGGTAGAACAAGATCAAGCTTTCACCATGCATCAAGTAATTTTATCGATTATTCTCTTATTGCAACAACATGTAATGAAGAGCCACTTTCTTTTGAAGATGCATGTAACGATCCACAATGGATGAGTTCTATGCAATCAAAAATGGATTCCATATATAGGAATGGTACTTGGGAGTTATGTGAATTGCCAAAAGGAAAGAATGCCATTGGTACAAACTAGGTTTACAAGATTAAGAGAAAGTATGATGGTAGCATTGATCGCTACAAAGCTAGGTTGGTTGCCAAAGGATAAGTGTAAAAATGTGGCATACTATGAGGAAACTTTTGCACCTACTTCACGCATGACTACCATTCATACAATGGTTGCATTGGGTGCCCATCGAGGTTGGAAAGTGCATCAGTTGGATTTAAAAACAACCTTCTTGAATGGTGATTTGCAAGAAGAGGTCTATGTGAAGCAATCTCTTGGATTTTCTATGAAAGAGAAAGAGCATATGGTTTGTCAATTGCATAAAGTCTTGTATGGTCTCAAGCAAGCTCCATCTGCATGGTATGACAAAATCCATAAGCACTTGATTGCTCTTGGCTTCACATGTAGTCCAATTGAAAGCACACTCTATATATGCAAAAATTAAGTTGATCTTACAGTGCTTGTTCTTTATGTTGATGACATACTCTTGACTTGGTCATGTGATGCAAAACTTGACATTCTTATGGTTGATTTGCAGCATACTTTTGATGTCACTTATCTTGGTCTTTTGAGCTACTATCTTGGCATCCAGTTTGTATCCATTGAGGGGGGAATTGTTATGCATCAAGCAAAGTATGTTGAAAAACTACTTCAGCGTTTTGACTTTGAGGATTGCAAGCCAATTTTCCACACGAGTTGAGATAGGATTTAGATTCTCAGTTGAGGATTCTAGTGATGCATTCGGCACTTCTCTTTATCAACAAGCTGTTGGATGTCTTATATATGCATGCAACACAAGGCCAGATATACAATATGCAGTTTCCTAGTTGAGTCGGTTCATGCATAGCCCTGGAACTAACCATTGGTAAGTGGTGAAACGTGTGTTTAGATATCTCAAAGGCACTTTGAGCTTAGGTCTCTTTTATGGCAGAGATATTCAGCAATGCTTGCATGCTTTTATAGATAGTGGTTGGGTTGGTTGTTATGATACTCATGTGTCCACCAGTGGTAATTGCTTTTTCTTTGGAAACTCATGCATATCTTGGTTGAGTAAGAAGCAACCTATAGTGGCAACATCGAGTTGTGAAGCTGAGTACAGGGCAATTTTCATAGCTATAGTGGAGTGTATATGGCTGAGATGTCTATCGATGGATCTTTGCATGGAGATTGTTGCTCCTACCCATATTCTCACGGATAGTCTGAGTGCATTGGTTGTTGCACAAATTAGAAGGATCAAGGTTCAAATGAAGCAAGAGTTCAAGATGAGTGATCTTGGCCTACTCACATACTTCCTAGGGGAACCCAATGTTTCATAGACAAACCAAACATATTGAGGTACATTATCACTATGTGAGAGAGCGCCTTCCTGTAGTAGATAATGATTTGGTATTTGTGTCTACACAAGATAATGTGGTAGACATATTCACCAAAGCTCTTCCACAGGAAAAGTTTGAAGCTTTTCGCAAAGCTTTAGGCTTATTACCTTATGGGGGCTAATCTGTCACTCCTTGTATGTGTTCACATCATTCGCTCTAGAGGGGTTTGTTAGACTGATGTGTTCCTCGAGTAGCTTTGATGTGAACATTTTCCCTATCCATGGGTACTTTTTACTCGTGTTAGCTAGAGGTTTTTTCCCCATGTTACCACATACATGATTCACTCATATGTGATGGTACTTTGTACTTAGGGATATTATTTAGCTCTTATTTAAGTTCAGTTCATCATCAATAGAGAGAGCTATTCTAGCCATTCATCTTCTCTGTGTGTCTTACTGCGTTTGTGCTCTTGGTGTGTGCTTCTCGTGTGTCTCTTGCACTTCTACACACACCCAATAATGATATCCCTTAGTTTCAGCACTATAACCAACAAATATACATTTGTTTGCCTTGCCATCGAGTTTGTGACATTGTTGTGATGGCACAATATATATGTCAAACAACCAAACATGCACATATGAGTAACCATAGGCTTATGTCCATTCCAAGCCTCATAAGGAGGGATGACTATCAAGGCTTTTGTAGGGTAACAATTCAACACATAGTTTGCACACATGACTGCTTCCATCAAAAACTTATCAGGAAGGTGCTTTCCTTTAACCATACATCATGCCATTTCAAGGAGAGTTCTATTTTTATGCTAAAAATCACCATTTTGCTGAGGTGTATGGCACCGTACATTGGTGTGAATACCTCTTTCATGAAGAAAACCATTAAACTAATGTGACATGTATTCACCACCACGATCTATGCATAGAGTCAAAAGCTTATTTGAAGAAAAATTTGTCAACCATAGCGAAAAATGCTTTGAAGCAAGAAAATACCTCGTTCTTTGATTTCATAGGATACACCCATGTATGACGAGTAGCATCATCAATGAACGTAACAGAATATACATGCTTCCCAAAAGATGGAGTATTGATGGGACCACATGCATTACTATGAACAAGCTGCAATTTTCCTACAGTGTGTGTATGACTATCTTTTAAAGAAGCATGATGCATTTTTCCCAGAATGCAAACTTCACATGCATGCTTTTCAATGGAATCAAGTATTGGCAAACCAATAACCATGTCCTTCTTTTGTAAGTAAAGCAAACTATTAAAGTTTCAGTGACCAAAATGAGCATGCCAAAGCTCCATTTCAACCATGGAAGAAGTATGAGCAACCAAGGCATTTGAGGCAGCCCTCTTGTATGTATCCATGCGATACAAACCATTACATAATGTACTGCATATCACGATAATATCACCATTGCCAAAATCATGAACCATACACTTATCATCAACAAAGTGTACATGAAATCCACATTGGAATCAACAGAACTAAAATTAAGTTCTTTGTAATACCGGGTGTATACAATGTATTTTTCAAGAGAATCACACCTCCATTTGTAGCTGTAAGCTCAATTTCTCCTACTCCAATGATAGGATAAGAGACATTTTTTGCACACACCACATGTCCTCCTTTGGGTGCATATTTTGAAGATGCAAAAAAATCTTTTGCATGATGTTATGTGCTTTGAAGCACCACTATCAAAGAACCAATCTGAATCAGCGTCACTCACAACCATACATTTAGAATGCAAAGATCCATCATAATGACATGTAACAACACATGCCCAAAAATATTGAGCCATGTTAGCTTCATCATTCTTTGCATTTCTTGAATTTTCAGCAATAGACATGTCAGATTCCTTCTTGTTTTCATTGCACTTAGCAAGTTTTCTACACTCATCTATAGTATGACCAGACTTTCGGTAATATTTGCATCTCTTCTTCTTTTGCAAATCAACATCATTAGAGGAATGAATGGAAGAGGAAGGTTGAGGCTTTGGTTTTGATGAACCCAAAGTTGAACCATACTTGCCTTTCCCTTTTTATGACATAGCAAGTGCTTGCCTTCCCTCAATCAAACCACTGTTATTCACTCTAGATTGCTCTTCTTGCAAAAGAAGAGACACAACCTCATAAAATGCATACATATTGGGATTCCCTTTTGCAAAAAAACGGAGTTAGTGGCAAAGCTTTGAAAATATTATGGTAATCCTTTGAACAATGTAGAGGTGAGTGATGCATCCCGAATAATCTCATCTATGTTTGCCAATTGCTCTTTCAAGTCCTTGACATCTAAGTTGCTCTTGTGTAGGTGGATAAGGAGTAACCATTGTACTTGAAGAATAAGCTCCATGTATGATAGTAGACTGTGAAGTAGAAGAACTTGCAGGTCTTCGATCTACATCTGCCACTATGTTCCAAATCTATTTTGCAACAAGAACATGCTTCATCATGTAAGACCACATTGGATAGTTGGTCTCATCAAGCTTATCATCAGCTTGAAGCATGCTAAACAAGTCATTGTTGCACACCATTTCAGTAAAGAACAAGAATGTGACAAAATCTTTACTTCAATGAAAGCTGAAAAGAAGGATAAAATTTCAGCTCTCAAACTATCACTCTGATGGTGATTCTAACTGCACGAATGGCTTTAAAATGGGGGAAATGTTTTTTGGCTGCTGAAATTCACTATTCTATGCTCCAAAGTCGATTTGCGCTATTAAAAGTGTGCGTGCCATGATGTGAAAAATTAAAACTTAAGAATGAGTTGAACCTGCTCTGATACCACTGTTGGGTGTGTGTAGAAGTGCAAGAGACACATGAGAAGCACACTCAAGGAGCACAAACATAGCAAGACACATGGAGAAGACAGATGGTTGGAATAGCTCTCTCTATTGACAATGATCAAAACTGAAGTAAGAGTTGAATAATATCCCTAAGTACAAAAGTACCACCACATATGAGTGTATCAAGTATGTGGTAACATGGGGGAAAAAATCTATAGCCAACACTAGAGTAAAAATTGCCCATGTATAGGGAAAAGGTTCACATCAAAGCTACTCGAGGAACACATAATTGTAACAATTCATTAATAAGAATCATGAACTATGTTGATGTTTTCATGATCTGAAAAGGAGAGACATCAAACATCAACATCATCAAATACATGTCGAAGAGGACTACCCGACTATTCAAAGAATGGACCCTTGATGAACCATGACCCTTTCAAATCAATTACTCCATGAAAAGCAATGTTAATATCTTTCCTTCATGGTCTATATCTCATGTAAATAATATGCACAATCTTAGAAGGATAGTCATCAACTGCACTTAGCATAGTGTATTTGAATTTGTCAAATTTGTATAGAGGAAGGGCATTATTCCACTTCTCTTTTAGTTTGTCCAATAGAGCACCAAAATTTGTTTATTGTTTAGAGTAATGATCACCTTAAAGAAAGTGAAAGCAACAGAAATTAAGTATATAGGTGATATGTAGCCTAGTGCATGGGATATCATAATAGTTTCTTATGCAAGGATCTATCTCATGCATGAGATATCACATCAATTTCTTAGAAAAGGCCATATAATGGATCCCTACATTAGATGCATACTTTAAGTTAAATTGATCTTATTATAGTGCAAAGGACATGATTATGTTGTAAACACATGGATTTTGTATGAAGTTGTTGATTGTTGGTGTCATTATATACTGAGTTGCTTGATCATTGCCTTTTTTCATAAATCTTATGATGGACATGTTAATTAAATAGCGACAGGGATGGTTGTGCTTTTGTGGATGGCCAACATCATTTAGAAATGCAAAAACAAAAGATAAAGAAATATATACATATATACAACACGATGGGGTGTTCTATGAAATACATATGCATGAAATATGTTAGAGTAGCTTCTTTTATTTTTCTAAGACCTTTCAAATAAAAAGTGAGTGGTATTGAAGGAACCAATATAAAAAGGTCAAGGCACTCATTTGTAAACACTTTCTGTAAAGTGAATTAGTGAGCTTTCTCTCTTTTTATAAACTCGTTTTTGGGCTTTTCCATGCATTTTGAGTGTGTATTTATTTTATTTTGGCTATGGGACACTAGTTTAAACTGTGTTGAATTAATATCAAACATGTTTGTATCATTATGAAGCACTCTTTCATGGTTTTAAACTTGTTTAGGTGACCAGAGTAGGTGAACGATGATTTTCTATAGTTCTATGAGCATTGTGCAATGCTCTTAAGCCCCTTGTATTTTCTCCTATTGTAGGTTGTGGAAATCATCAAGAGTATTGAAAGCAGCCATAACCTGCATGAAACATATTAAAGGAGGAGGATATGATCATTTTGGTGATCCAATCTTGAGTCCCTTATCGATATATTTAGGTAGTGATGTGTGTGAATACACTAGGACTGTCGGGGCACTTTTTTCCCTCTTTAGGAGGTTTTTTTCCCTCGGCTTGTATATACACCTATAGCCCTAACAGGTTACTTATCTTTGTACATTCTACTCGTAATACATTCAGTATTGTGTGCTGTGCTCCAAGCTTCTTCTTCTTCCTTGTGTTGTTCGTGTGCTTCTGCATATGTCTATCTCCAACAATTGGTATCAGAGAAGGTCGTCGCTTCATCTAGGGCGTCAACAACACCCCTCCGGTCATAGTCTCAGAATCACATGAAACTTGGTGAGCATACTCAAGGTGATTAGGAGACTATCCTAATGCTTGTGCAAGCTATTTTGTCTTTTTGTGCCAAAGATATATACAGGTTTTCGTTCGCGAGTTTTAGCATCTCAAAGTCTACTACAGGTCTACCAAAACTCGTCAGGGTAGTTCTGTTCAGCTTTTTTTAGATACAATCATTTTTTTGCATCAAGGTATTTTAGTTAATGGCCATGGCTGAAAGCAATCATGTATTTTGTATGTTGGCTATTGAGGATAAGCTCAACAGTACCAATTACCCATTGTGGGCTTATATGATGCGACATGTATTGGTTGAAAAAGGACTATGGAACCTTGTGCAGGGTGTTGAAAAACGTCCTATACACCTGCAAATACAGGTATTGAAAATGATGCAGATGGCATTGATGATGCTGATATTCTTCAGATTCTTGTTCGTGTTGTGGTTTCTGCTACACCTACTGTAGAGCAAATTCGTTGGGATGGCAAAGATGCTTAGGCACATGCATTGATAATGTTGTCTATCAAATGTGCCATTATTCCTCACATTCACTCTTGCAGAATACCTAAGGATGCTTGGGATACACTTACCACATTGTACCAAGCTAGGAGTGAAGCTCGTGTTGCTTACCTTCAAAAACAGTTGGAGAGTGAGCATATGAATGAAGGTGATGCTATGGACAGTTTTCTGACATACATCAAGGATTTTAAGGAACAATTGATTTTTTCTCATGAAGTTATACCAGATAGCTCACTTATGCAGATCGTTCTGAATGGTCTTTGTGATTCATATCAGAGTTTTGCTTCTACTCTTTGTTTGATGATGAAAGGCAATCCAAATGCTTGTGTCATTTGAAGAGTTACTTTATGTTTTGTTGTGGGAAGATTAGTCTAGGCAGAATAGGTCCATTATGCATGTTGTAGATCAAGATTTCTTGGCTAGTCAGAAGGGCAGAGGTAAATGGAGCTCATGTACTAGTAAGCAGAAATCTACAAATATTGCACATTCAAAGAAAGATGACAAATATGAGAAGAAATCAGAAAAGCAGAAATTGTTTTGCAAATATTGCAAAGTAAATGATCATGTCATTAAGAGTTGTCCAAAACTGGCTGCTAAAGAGGCAAAAAAGAAAGAGGTCAAAATGGTTGTTGCAGAGGCATTTACATAAAAAACAGAGTCTCCTAATCTTGTGTAGAATGAAGAATGTGCGTTTACTATTGTTTGCAATTTTGACCCATCTTCTCATGAGTAGTGTATGTCTGTAGTAGAATCAGATGTTTGGTATTTTGATAGTGGGGCAACCAAACATATTACCTCGTAGTGCAGTTTCTTCACTTCACTTGAGCCTACCCCTACATGGAATACTATCACATGCGCTAACAACTCCTCTTATCCTATTATGGGGAGTTAGTAAGATCATTCTGACTACTACTGATGGTAGTTCTTTCACTCTGATAGATGCTTTATTTGTGATAGGGATCAAGGAAAATCTGTTATTAGTTTCTACATTGGCCAAGATTGGCTTGGTTGTGCAATTTACTTATGATAGAAGTATAATTCATGATCTGTCAAATGGCGACATGATTATTGCTTTTGGAATTTTATGCCATGGGATGTATAAGCTCATAGACTATGAAAAATCTATGAATGATTTAGCATGTGTAGTACATGATTCTTAGGCTATGTTAGATGCAAAGCTTTGGCATGCACGTTTTGATCATCTAAATTTTGCTAGTTTTCTACGCCTGCAGAAATTTGAAATGGTGTCCTCTTTGCCCAAACTTGAGGCACCCGAAAAACATGTCTGTGAAGGATGTATTTCGGGCAAAATGCAACATTCCTCCTTTCCAAAAGATGCTTCAATTCGAGCTACTCAGAAATTGAAGCTTGTTCACAATATTGTCTTTGGTCCTATGCAGACAATGTGTTTTGGAAACTATCTTTGCTTCGTGACTTTCATTGATGATTTTTCTAGGCATGCATGGGTATATCCGTTGAAAGCAAAGTCCAAAGTATTCATAAGCTTCAAATAGTTTTTGGTTTTGGTTGAAAATATGTCAGCATGTAAAATGGGAACCCTCTGTCCTGATCGAGGGGAGGAATATATGTCTTCTGACTTTAATGCATTTCTGGCTGAATATGGGATAAAACATCTCGGTATAGTTCTAAAAGCAAAGGCTATCGTTTGTATCATCCACAGACTAAATGCATTTTGGTTAGCCATGATGTTGTTTTTGTGGAAGATGCTATTCACACTTTATTTTCATGTCCAAAGGAGACATTTGTTAGCTCCAAAGACATGTATGATACTTTGCTACCTCTTTTTACAGGTGGACAGTCTAGTACTGGTCTTAATGAGGCAACTTCTCATCCTTTATATGTTCCATGTGATGATGCAGATCATTCTATTTCTGATGCAAATTTACATGATGCACTTGTTGATGAGAGAGCTGATATTGAGGAGGCAAAAACTATGTCAAAATGGACGGTGTAGACTTTGCATGATAACAAATTAGATGCACCTCTGTCATACCATACTCCTTCAGGCTCTCATAGTGCGTCTTTTGCTTCAGACTGCTATGCTATGGCTTCCTCTACTCTTTCTGATGAGATTGAACCTATTTTGTTTGATGAAGCACATAATTCTAAACATTGGATGACTGCAATGCAATCTGAATATGATGTTATCATAAAAATGGGTACCCGGTCTTTATGTGACTTGCCTCCTTGCAAGAAGGCCATTGGCACTAAGTGGGTATACAAGCTGAAGCGTAAACAGGTATAAGACTAGGCTTGTTGCAAAGGGTTATGCATAGGAAAGAGGCATTGATTTTGATGAAACCTTTGCACCTACTTTCCGAATGACTATTGTTCATAGCATCTGTGCACTTGCAACTCATCATGGTTGGAATGTACATCAGTTTGACATTAAAACAACATTTCTGAATGGTGACTTGCATGAAGAAGTGTACGTTTTTTAGCCCCTTGGCTTTGTGTAGAAGGGCATGAAAACCATGTGTGCAGGTTAAAGAAGGCATTATATTGTTTAAAGCAAGCACCACGTGCTTGGTATGAAAAGATACATGCTTATCTGATTGCACATGGTTTTGAGAACAATCCAACTGAAAGCACCTTATATGTTAAGTGTGAAAATGATGTACTTCTAATCATTGTGGTGTATGTTGATGACATGTTGCTCATTGGTCCTCATGAGAAGCATATTGCTAATTTTAAGGCTGATTTACATGCCTCATTTGAGATGTCTGATTTCAGGAATTTGCATCGTTATTTTGGCTTTCAATTTATGCACATTGATGGTGGAATGGATTTGTGTCAAACGAAATATATTGACACATTATTGCAGCATTTTGGCCTTGAAGACCGTAAACCTATCGCCATTCCCATGGAGACAGGTTTACAATTGAGTCTTCATGATGCAGGAGATGCATTTGATGTTGTTCTCTACCAGCAAGATGTTGGATGCTTGATTTACTTATGCATTACTCGACCATATATTTAGTTTGTTGTCTCACAGATGATCAGGTTTATGCATTGCCCAAGAGTCAATCATTGGCAAGCAGTTAAGCGCATCTTTTGCTACATGAGTGGTACTCAACTACTTGGATTGTTTTATCCCAAGGTGGGATCACTAGCACGAGATTTACATGCTTTTTTATTGGAGCAAGTCTATGACAAGCCTAAGTATTGGCTTGAGTCCCACAAAGTCATAGAAGAAGCCTTAAAATGAAGACAATGTAAAGTTCACTTGTGAACTACCTCTTGTAACTTTTGAAGACTTTACTTAATGTAAAAGTGAAAGAATCTTAAGTGGTTGAGTACACTTGATCAAAAAGGGAAAGAGGAGCCACGAATTTTTGATTTGTGGTAGATAGATAATCAAATCAATCACTAATTGATTGGAGAGTGATTGAGGGAAGTTAGTCTCCCAGGATCAACTATAAATACATGGTAGTCTTAGTCGTGGTTATGTGAAGACCTCCAAGAGCTGAGATTTATGCCATATCAAGGTGTGATTACAAGGCACACATATGTATCAGTAAGTCCGTTGTATTGTACAATCAATATACTTTCATTTTCATGATCATTTGAGTTCATATTTCCATGTTCTTGTGAAGTGTACTACTCACTACCATATCTCTTAGTTTTCTCAGTCAAATTGCATAGATGGTTTCTCTGAGCTTGGTGCATCATTTTCCGTGATTGAACTTGGTAAAGTTAGCTCTATAAGTCTACTATATGCTCACCAACTTTCATTTCATTTGGGTGTTTCAATCTTCAGTTACGTTCAGTTGAAGTCAACCCTGTCTGTTCATTTTCACTTCTCTGTCAGGTACCCGAATTTTTTACTCATCTTGTCAGAGCTGTTTCTCAGCGTATACTTATCCAAATTCAATGATTTAAATCTTGTTGGATTCAGACTACTGTCTAGTATAAGATAAAAATTCTCATAATCATTGGATTCTTAAATCTGAAGTTATGTTCATTTTTTTTCTCATTGGTCTCATTACTGTAGCAGCGCGTGAAAATCGGGATGATGTCATCAGTAGTTAAACATCATTCTCAGTGTGTGCTTCATTATTTTTTATGAGATTACTCTTGAAAGTTAGCTCTTTAAGTTATCTAGACTTCCCCAAGAGGAATTAAGCTAATTGTTGCTATGCTCAGAGAATTATGCAAAACACTGGACATGTGTATGAACCAAAATAGCAAGTTCTTCACCTCTGAGCTAACTCCAACTTATCTATTTTGATCTATCTTTTTGAGAGTGATCTTCCAAGGTACATAGGGTGTCTAATACATCCATTGGAAAGCTAAAAGGGCCCACCACATACTCCTAGAGTTCATTTGGCTGGTGTAGATCAAGGATTGTGCAACACCTCTTCATCTTCAAGCACATACCTATCCATCTCTTCACATTTTTTTGACACTGACTAGGCTGATTGCTATGAAACTCATGTGTCCACTAGTGGTTTTTGCTTCATGCTTGGTAGCTCATGCATATCTTGGTTGATCAAGAAGCAGCCTACTATGGCCACTTCCAGTTGTGAGGCTGAGTATAGGGCAACTTTTGCAGTGACTAGTGAGTGTGTGTGGCTCAGATGCCTTATGGCTGATTCGGGTGTTGGTCAGTCTTCTGCCACCACCATCTTCACTAACAGTCGGAGCGCATTGGCAGCTACGAGGAACCCTGTGTTCCATGCTTGCACTAAGCACATTGAGGTGCATTATCATTATGTCAAGGAGAGGTTCTCTGTTGGAGAGATCAACTTGGCATATGTGCCCACACAGGAGAACATTGCAGACCCTTTCATGAAGGCTTTGCCTAGGGAGAAGTTTGAAGCTTTTTGCAAAGCTTTGGGCTTATTTCTTTTTTTGGATTGATTCCACATAGCTTGGCACTTCTTATACACGAGTGCCAACTCCTTGTTCACAGTATCATTCCTAGGGGGGATCTGTTGATATATTTAGGTAGTGATGTGTGTGAACATACTAGGATCGGCGAGGCACTTTTTTCCATATTTAGGATGTTTTTCCCCCCAACTTGTATATACACCTATAGCCCTAACAGGTTACTTATCTTTGTACATTCTAGTGGTAATACATTCAGTATTGTGTGTTGTGCTTCAAGCTTCTTCTTCTTCCTTGTGTTGTTTGCGTGCTTCCGCAGACGTCTAACTCCAACATCTCTATCAGATAAGGAAGAGTCTCCCCTACTAGAGAAGGATTTCTTGTCTTTATCAGAGGAGGATTGCTAGTCCTTATTGGAGAAGGAAGGTGTTTTCCTATCAATGAGGAATCGATTGTCATAAATTGGAGGAGATGCCTTAAGTGATCTTTGCTCACTTTCTACTTAGTTGTTCATGAATATATTGGATAGTGAAATGATAACCCATCATGGAAGGATTCTCAAAGCTTTGCATGGAATGAATGATCATGGAATGCATGCACTTGATGGCTTGTGGAATGTGGTGAGCTAGGTCTTGTTGAGGACCTCTTTGGAAGCTAACATGAGATAGTACATTAGCTAGTCAACTTGACACTTATCCATCTCATCTGCCTATAATATCTAACTACAAATAGTTTGAAGTCTACTCTCTACGGTTGATGATTTGAAATTGTATGAGCATGCCCTATACCACATGGTGATAGTTCGACTATTAGGACCACCACAAGCTAGAGGAATGGCTATCCTCTAAACCTTATGCCTCTATATATGGCTCCTTGAATCAATGATGACCATATGATTAAGTAATGTCCACATGTCCGTGTGTGATCTCCACCACTACTTTAGCACCTTCCACTAGAACCCACTAGTTGTAGTTGTACTCTCCATTTGTGTTACCTCTCTCTGAAGTCAAGTTAACTTATGTTAACTTAAGTTAGAAGGATCTAGAAATATTTGGGCAAAACTCTCTCCCTATGCTCTGATGGGGGTTGAACCCAAGATCTCCTTCTTTCCATCCTTGAGACTTAAACTCTCGTCTAAGTGGAATACTTTGGAATATGTGAATAGGAAGATTTGAATAAGGTATGTGGTATGAGAAGGGATAGTGCATGTTTGATAGCTCAACAAGCCCCTAGATGGTTGGCAGGTGGTTAAGTCTCCTGCTTTGCATGCACTATGCAAACTCAAACCTTTTGCTCTCTATTCCTTTAGCATATCATGGTATGAATATAAATGTGGTCCATCTATCTTCACACTTGCATGGGAGCCTCAAAACCTGCATAATGATCTTTCAAGGCAATGCTCTATCATATATGTATGTATATGAACATAGGGGTAAGGTTATATGACACTTACATCCCCAATAATCTCCAACTTAAGGATCAATGTGACCGGAAGTTTTAACACATATAAAGAATGATGCAACTTTATATACTAATGTATAGGAAGATATCGGATCTCAACCCATACTAGTCAACCTACATCAAGTGCCTCAAACAAGATATATCCATGCACCTCAAATTGTTGTAGACTCATATTGACAAGAGTCCAGCTCACATCTAACTGACATAAGGACTGATGTTCCTGCAAAGCTCCCACTCACTCTATCCCAATGTCAACCATCGAGCAACTCACAACTCCAAGTGCAAATGCTTTAATAGCAACTACAATGCGTGGTCTCAAGCATAACAACTCATATATCAAACTCTTGAATGTTGTATTAAACTTGTGCTATCTTACCTATCCTAAGCATGTCATCCATGCTTGTATCCAATGTATCCAAAGCACCACCATGAAGACCAACATGTTGTAATATATCTATGAAAACTTCTAGCATGAGTGAATCTAAGATTGATTGCATAATTGTTCATTCCTCAACATCCAAATCAGATATCTTCTCAACCAACGATGTATCCAACTATGCATCTTGAAAGCTAATATGCTCTACCACACAATGTGTATCGTAAAGGCTATCTTTTTCTACCATACCAAGTGTATAATCATGTTCCACATGATCTAACTACACAACATCAACACCAAGGTCCATCTAATGACTAAGCTCTTATCGATTTTCATCACAATGCTCTACATGAGCATCCACATCATGCTCTAGAGCATCCAACTAATCTTCCAAAATGTGAGCCACATAAGAATCTATATGATAAAAAAAATCATGCTCCACGGAGGAATGTATAACATCTACTCTCCTTTAACTTTCTAATTGAAATCAAGCTCATAGGAAATGAAGGCACATAATGTACATTTCTGAGTGTAAACAATGCTCCACTAAGGAGCATAGGGCATACATCTCATGTGCCCTCTATGTCATATGTTGAACCATCAAGCATGTGCACACATCCATGACTCTCACCCGAGAATCGATAATACCACTCATGATGTGAGGTGACATGAAAATTGGCTAATGCATCAAGCGACCAAGCCATATGTGTGCTATCCAATAAATAGAAGGAATCTTGAGATGAGCCATAGGAGAATATGGCATCATCATGATTGGCATAGCCAACCAATCTAGGCTCTCTTAAAACCACCACCTGAGTTGCATCACATGCATGTCTCTGACATGAAGCAACGTCGTTGAGTATGGTCTTCATAATCACAATGCCAACATCGAAGCCATCGATGTGACCTACATCTCACATGAGTCAATGGACTTGCATATATATCATGTAGTGTCTTTCGTGATGCACTACTCGTTTTCTCATGCATCACAAACTCATATATAAAATCCATAAGCTGTAATTGGATAATGGAGCTAGCCAATGCATCCATATCCACCCATACATGGTTGAGCATATCACGAGGCCCTTGCATCTCTATACACATACATGTGTAAATGTGCATGAACCAATGTATGCCACATTTGATCTTTCCATGTCGGAAAGTCAGTGCCACCGAATAAGGAGACACCATGCTAACAATCCAAGAGATTAGAAATATAAATAGAGACTAGTAACAATACTCTATCACCAATAGGATCACACTTGCATATCCATATGCATAACTCATATGACACATGTCTCGTTGGATAAGAAAACCATGTGAACCATATTTCACATAACCATGGATCAACCATGTACATAAAACCATGAGCATAAACTTACTCACCAAGTCTCCAAACTGATCAAGTGGCTGTGAAAGAATCATAAGAAAAAATCAAGAGAGTATCCCTGTAAACTGAGCAATCAAAACAAGACAACCACTAGCAAAAGAAGAATGAGATTTTATTCCATAGTTTCTACAATTCCACAAGTTTGTGTTCAACTTACAAGAAACCATTCGACCCTTAGTTCAATCATTGGAACATTCCATTGAGATGATCTTGGTCTATGAGGATGGCCATGATGGCACATTATCCAAGCGAAGTAATGCGTTGGCAAGTGTAAAATCTCAAAGATAGGCTAAGCAAGTGCACTTGACCAAGATAATGTCTCGATTAAAGAGAAAGGTCTCTGATCTCGTTGAGAGGGCTTACAATAAGTCCATTCTCACATTGCAATAAAAAACAAGGGCCATGAAGGAAGGATTCTATTATGGGTGTATAGGGAAAAGAAAATAACTATGTCAATAGCCATTAATCCTAATCAAACAAGGAGGATTTTGGAGATTTCGCATCCCAAACACCATCTTTGATAATGGCTATGATAGTCACTAAAATGGTATCTACTGTGCTAGCTGATGTACTTCTGTCAATGTGAGGAAAGGGGTATCACTTCCTAGATACAAAACTCATTTTCATGAGATGAGACATGGCAGAAAATATATCAAGGTAGCCTTTGACATAGGTTCCACATGTAATGTCATTAGCTCTCAACTTGTTAGATGGTTGCATCTAGATATCATGCATTAGATTACACATACATGGTAGAGATAGTAAATGTGAAGAGAACTAAGACATGAGGTTTTGAATCAACTAAAGGAAAATCAATTGTATGTTGATCCGAATAAAAAAAAATTGTTTCTCCCAAAAATAGAATATTTAAGGCATATAATTTTGGTCAGTGGGGTCAAGATGGATCCCAAGATTATCTTAGTTATCTTGGAATGTCCATTTATTGTGGACCCAATGGAAGTGGGAGGCTATCGTAATGGTGATATATAGATTGACTAAGGTGGCTCATTTCATACCCATGCAAGATATAGTAGAAGCTCCATAAGTTGTGGATCTTTCTATTCAACATGCCATAAAATTGTATGGATTACCAACATCCATAGTTTTAGATGGGGATGTCAGATAAGAAGGAAAACTTTTGAAAATTTTCGTTGACAAGCTCAAAGTTTCATTAAAGGTCTATAGAGGTGAGCATCCATAGACAAATGGTTAGATAGAGAGGGTTAGCTAGATACAAGAGGACATGCTAAGGGCATATGTGCCTAAGAAGTAGGCAGATTGGGATAGTTATTTTCCATTTGTAGAATTTTCTTATAACATTATAACTCATAAGGTGAGTGATATGCACCCTTTTGAGACGAATTATTTCATTAAGAACACTTCTCCTAGCACCATAAGAATGCCCAAAAAATGTCCTAGTACTTTGGAGTTTTTAGAAAATATCCAAGCAAACTAAGGAATAACTAAAGCAAAGATGCAACAAGCAGTTGATAGGGCTAAAAAGTATGCTAACAAGAAGATATCTCCTAAAGTCTTTCAAAAAGGGGATAAAGCTTTTATTCAAATCCTAACAAGATCTACTTCATTATCTATAGGAAAGAGTACTAAGATTTCACCAAGTTTTTCGGGATCTTGGAAGATAGTCAAGAAGTTTAATGATGTTGCATATTGATAAGAGCTTTCTCTAGGTTGTAGATTCCATCCAATCTCTCATGTTAGTCAAATTAGAAAGGACATTTCTAAGGAGGATAATCCAATAGAAGGTATTCATCCTTTGAAAGAGATAACTGACATCATTATCTAGATAGTATACTAGATAGGAGGCAAAAATGATTGAGGAACCATGTCATCTAGGAGTATTTGGTAGCTTGGAGAGGATTGTCATTGATATATTTTAGTTAGGAATCAGAAGATCTTGTTTACAAGTGCTTTCTCTCATTGATCATTCATGACAATGATCTTTAAAAGGGGGAGATAATATCAGATATTGGTCTAGGGAGACCATTAGCTTGTGTGTATGGGACATGGTGCTAGTAGACAATGTCCTTGGCTTGGGGGTTATCGTAAGGTATTTAAAGGATAGTGGGAATGATTGTTGTATGATGGCCGCATGTTTACACTAAAGAATTCTCGAGGTTTTCTATTTTGGGTACAAGAGGATAAATCGGATCCTTTTATGGGTATGTTGGTGTATAGATGATACTAATGCATCTGATATGCACATGCCATGATCTAATATGATTGTTATAGGATCACACTCACATGATTTCACACTCACATTTAGGAAAAACCAAGCTAAAGGTGTACGAAAAAAGTGATAGAACATAGAGATAGAGATAAAGATCTTACATAGTACTAGGTACAACCTCCCTCTACACACTCCTCCCTCAAAGTGCAAACAAGAATTTCTCACGAGCCTAAAAATAGATTTCACATATGAAGCGAAAAATCCATCCATTACTTTTATAAAAGTCACCACAAAGATGGCTCACATGTCGATCTATAAAACAATGTGTTTGTGCAAAAAAAAATAATGATAAGCTCTTAAATATAAACCCCTCAAATATAGAATTTCACTTACAAAAATTACTATATATGCATATAGATACATAGATACATATATACATATACATACATACATACATATTTGTAACCTTGAACGATTATGAAATTTCCATACATTCATGATCCTTGAACTTCTAACTAAGACATAAAACACACTGAATACCCATATCTAACAAACGTAATGCAACCAATGTAACATATTTACACATGTAGCACGTCACCATTATGTGACGAATAGAATAAAGAAATATAATAGTTCTAACAATTCCATAAATGGTACCAAATCTAGGGTGGGGTATACCTTGCCATAATGACATTAGAGGATAAAAAACATACGATGTAACAATCAAAGAGAGATGCAACGATGTGATTCCAGGTGTCCATAAGATTTCCATGTGATTTCCACGTGTTTATAAAACGCACGTAAAAACATGATCATTCTAACAAAACTCGTTTGCATCAACAACTACATTTCTAAAATATTGAAGATATAAAAACAATAGTATTAACAAGGAATAGGAACTTAATAGAGATAACAAACGAGAACAATAAAAGTGGAAAAATTCCATATTGTCTTTGTAGAAAAAATAGGATCAAATATTACAAGTTTGGGCTGACAAATCGATTAATCTTTGGCCGAGATCCACACCTTTCTAATTACACAATTCCTAAATAATTAAAACCCACTATTAGCATACTAATACATATAAAAGTGATCCGTGCAAATTAATGTAATTTTTTTCCTTGCACACCTAGTTAGAGATCATTGTTCTTCTATCCACGATTATATGTAAATATCATCCTTTTTTCACTCAAATAGTACCGATACCATTAATTCATTGCGAGTGCTAGATGATGACATGTTTTGAACAATGTTTCTTTATTGAGCAAATATATAAACTTTTTACCACCAAACTATTAGGATGTTGTGTTCAAAGAGGCATCATTATTATCAATGGACAACAATGAATCAATGCACACACGTACGAGGATGGACTTGAAGTCTTCTTGGTGCTAGAGAACGAACTTTAATGAGATAATTGTTCTAAAATCATCAAAATTTGCACTAATAGTTCATGTTCCGTTGTTCTAGTGGTTGAGCCTTTGGTCTTTTGAGGGGGAGGTCTAGAGTTCAGTCTTGGAGCAGGACATGTAATGGTTTTAGCGAGTCTAAACTAGTTGAAACCAATTGTAATCTTGTCTAACCTCTGCCTTGTGGAATACGGTGGTCCGGTGGGTACTATGCCCATTCATTTGTATAGTTGTTCTTTCAAAGTTAAAGCTCGAGGGAATAGGCACTTGCCTAACCTCCAAAAAGAAAAAATTGCACTAATAACTACTCATCTTATTTTAGGAGCAATATTATTGAAAGTTGAATATCAAAATCTAGGTGAGTCAAAAAAATTGTCTACATCAACACATGATTTGAGTATTCACATACTATGATCTATCGAGCTTGATTTGAAATAGCCAAAGAAGGTGTTTGCAAATCTACTAGCGATGGAGCTTCTTGGTTACATAGAGTGTTTCGTATCAATCCTTTACCTATGCATCGATCCATACTCACCATCTTAGTTAATTTACAATGGAGATCGAACATTATAAGAAGAAGCTCGGATTATTCCTGGACGAATTTCGGAGTAATTTGCAATATCAATAGAATTACTCTACTTTTGGTTATACATAATTTGTTTCCTTGCAAGAACTTACATACATTCCTCTGTAACATAGGACTAGTAAATGGCATTGAAGGTCCGATGCCTGGCACTCCACTGTGGAAGACGTCGAAGGTGATGGGGTGGTAGAATTTATGTGCGCCAAGCTTAAAAACCATAATTCGTCACGTTTGGTAATCAATAGGAAATTTCTGTACAGGAAGATTTCTCCACCTCTCTCTACATCGCTTTGATTTCTTTCTCTGTCTCGACTGGTCGTGGGTGATCTGAGAGCGCTGCTGCAAGCATTGCCGATTTCTTCTTCTTTCAAAAATCAATGAGCTTTAACCTGATGGTATTTGAATTTTACGTCATCTTATGGTTCGTTTTCATGCTTCGATTCATTCGCTTACAGAAACGAGGTGTTAGTGATTCATTTGGAGCTAGTTGGTGATGGCTATCGTGGGGTCTCAGTTACTGTCACTCCCCAAAGAGGAGGAGGGTGCGGATTTCTTTGATCAGCTTGGAGAAAATCTTGGTCAGAGATCCAGTGGATTTTCTGGGAAACTTGAGATAGGGGAAGGAGAGAGAGGAGACAGTGGATTGGACGAAGCCGTCTCTAAGCTAAGCTTAAGCCATGCAGATGAAGCTGCGCCACAGATACTACATTCAAGTGATGCAATTCAGATGAAAGAAAACGCTTCCAGGGACCAAGCTATGGCCATTGCGGCGGACCTGAATGAGGACCCTGTGGAGGGATCGGTTTCTTTTTTGCAAGATTCCTCTGTGGATAGAAATACCGATTTAGATTTTTCTTGCGAATGCGATATTGCGGAGAGAGATATGCAAGACCCTATTTCATGTGGAGGTTTCGCCCTCTCCGATGCTGATGTGCATAACAAAACTCTGGAAAATGCGGGTTCTAAGTATGGAGGTTCTCAGAATTTGCAATCACACGGGAACGACCTACTCACGGTATCTTCTCAGTCGGTTGTTAAAGAGTTGCAGTGGAGCATTTTCAGTCAAATCTATACTCCACAAGAAGAATCCAATGCATTAAATGAATTTCTCTCAGAACTGGATGCGAGGAAGGAGGATTCGTCTAACAATAGTTCTTCTTATGCATCTCATCCGCTGATTGGTGGCCAGAGGGGGAAGAGACCTGACTTTGATACGTCTTCGGGATCCAATACAGAGCAAAAAGGTTTAGCCGGTCAGAATTTCAATGATGCAGTCCTCCCACGTGGCATTGATGACAGCGATCCTCAATATCATGGCAATGAAGTTCCGACAAACTTACAACAAATCGCAGGTGGACCTAGTTTAGAACCAGTATCTACTGGTTATTCAGGGGAAGGCGATTCCAGTGCCAAAGTTCATATGCAGGGGGATCAAGATCCATTCAATAAAGGGCCTGTGCTACATCAATATACATATTCTGATGGTTTAGATTTTCAGTATAACTCTTCAAGCAAAGAACATATTGAAGGTTCTTATGCCAGTTGTAGCACAGTTGAGACTCATCAAGAGGCCTATTCACTACAACAGCCTTGGGAGAGTATGTATCCAGGTTGGTATTATGATTATGCAACTAATGAATGGAAACAAGTTGAAAGCTGGAATTTTGCACCTCCAGCTGGACATGAGCATTATGGAAGTAGTATCCCTGTCCCTTCTGACAGTTACTCCAGTTCTGGAGCAGTGAATGCTGTCCAATCACAATCAGTTCATGATTTGAATGTTGCACCAATTCAGTCTGATTCATTGTTTAGTGATGAACAGAATTTAACACGCGGATATAGTGAGATCGCAGGTGTCTCTAAGAGTATTATCCAGGAACATAATAGTGCTGTCATCGCTTCACCATGGTCCAAACTAAATGTCTCAACGCCATTGGAGCCCCTCTTGGAGAATGAGCAGATGACTTTTGGTGTTGGATATAATCAAAACAATTATGATGCGATTTCTTTGCAGTCTCAAATGCAAATTTCTTGGGAAGAACAATATCCTGGTTGGTATTTTGATTATCAGGCCGGAGAATGGAGACAGATTACAGGAGAGGCATCGATAAATGCAAGTAACAGTAATTCTGAACAATTCCAGCCTAAAGATGACGGAGTAGTAAAAGCTGATCAGCTCATTACAGATCAGCATGCTGGTTTTCAAGAAGAAACCAGGGATGTTTCTGGTACTGATTCTGGAAACAAGGTTGCACTACCTGGAGGTACGTTTTTCAATCCATGGAAAGCCTCTCGCATGGAGAGTCATTTTGAAAGTAATCTCAGTGCTAAATCTGGCCATGCCGAGGAGGCTGTTCCACTGAGCAGCAAAGATGTTTCTGTGTATGAAGGACAAAGGCACCTTGATGGTGTTACATATGATGAGAAAAAATCAGAGCAGCGTTTCTCTGAAGTCTATGCTTCACAACGTTGCAATCAGCCCCAGAATTTTTATGGATCTGCCACTGAGACCAAGGCTAACTATTCTCCAGATGGACGCCCTTCACATGCTTTGGTATCATTTGGATTTGGTGGCAGGATTGCAATAATGAAGGTAAGCTGATGATCAGACTTTTTGCTGGATTGGGTTCTGATATGTAAAATTTACCCATTACATGGCTTTTGGCGGGAAAGGGGAGTGAAGAGGTAGTGGGACACTTTAAAGTTGTTATTTTATTTGATATTTATGTGTGCCACAAATCAAGCTGAATGAAGATTTGATGTGTCTGTACGTGCTGTTCTGTGCAGACATCATTTAACAAGGTTCCTGAGACAATTGTGTTACATGATCTGAATCAGCTGATTCAATCTGCAACAGATAGTGCACGAAACAGTTGTGCAGTTTATTTTTCATCTCTGAATCGGGGAGGATTAGCTGGCCCTTTGGTAGGAAGTGGAGTAGCAACTAAAGAAATCTTGAAATGGGTTGATGATCGGATTGCAAACTGTAAAGTGGAGGATTCTCAATGGACAGAATCTCTAGGCATACTCTGGAATGTCTTAAGGATTGCTTGCACGTATTATGGCAGACTGAGGCCTGGACATACATCATCTGCTCTCAAAACTTTGGTAAGTGTGTTTCTATTTCTTCCCCCTCAATAGATGGTATAGAAAATCAGTGTGCATAAATTAGTGCATGGCTTTATGCCTATTGGGTACAGCCTGGAGGGCAAGGTACGATAATTTCAAACCAAAAATGTGCCTTCAATGGTTAATATACGGGTTGAGCTGTTACCTTGTAGCCTATCAATGAGAGTTCGAATCCCTTGCTATGTGAAATATGGGAGTCCTGTGGGTATTAAAAATTCAGGTTTGCCAAAGCACCAAACTTAAATTTTCGATTTACTATTATTTTTCAGGAAACTAATGTAACCATGTTTAAGCTACAATTGTGTCTTAGATAAATGTGTCTAAATCATTTTTTCAACTGTACACTTCAGAATTTCCACATGCGTGTACCATTTTATTATTATGGGAACTTCATTGTATAATGACCTTAAAAACCAGTCGTTTCTTCGATGTAACCGCCATATACAAATAATAAGAAAATGAGTGAATAGCCTGGTTATGATGGCTAAATGGTATTATAATTTCCATCACCTTATCTCTCTGTCCACTTCTTCTTCAACATTGTCACATATATATGTGTGTATCACAATTCCGTAGCTTCTGTGCATCCATTCAACATGGGTACGATAGTTTATTTTGAGTGCCTAAACACCATAGTCTGATTGGGTCTTCAAAGAACCTCCATTTGGACATTCTCATGAGGTTAAACCCTCTTTTCAGCAACATTTACGTGTAGTGATTTTTGGGTCTACAATGGAGCTATTGCAGTCTTAGTGTGCCATTTTTGTGGCAGGTTTTCAGCTGAAAAAGACTCGTTGTCCAGGCTCAAAGTTTTCAAGCTTGGAGGTGGCATATTTAAGTCTCTTCAACTTCCTTTCTTTGTGTGACTGTTTTGGAGTTTGATGACACTTGACATTGTTCTCTTCCCCCCGCCCCCCTTGCTTACCATTCTCCCCTTTTAGGTTTTTTGCAAGATAGCTTTTTTCTTTTATACTCTTAATTGTTTTTTATATGTGGATGTCATTTGTGAATTTGAGTCCTCTATTACTTGAAGGTTGTTGTTGGAGGCACATGCTTAATGCAGGACTTGTTGAATGTGATCTTGTTATGTATTAGAGTCACGTCAGATTTACATAAAGGAGTTGTCCAAAATGAAATTGGGAGCAATACCTTCTTGCAAGAGTCACAAGTTTGGCTGGAGGATTTCCATTGGGTTCCATATTTTTGGGCTTTTCGTAATTCTGACAATTGATGGTTGATACTTAGGTACTTGTCCCATGACCAACTTTTGAAATATCTTGAGAATTTAATAATCTTGTCTAATTGGTGATATATAAAATTCTTTGGATCAGTTTGGTATTGCCATTATATCACACCTTGACTTTTTGTTTTAGTTTCTTTGATCATGATTTTGTTCACTCAATTATGTCAAAAGATTTATCATTTCCTACTTTATTTTTAATATATGTATATGAGTGCATCTCCATTTTCGACCACTCTCTTTGTATTTGTGACCCTTTCCATGTAACTTCTTTTTGTGTACTTGCTCTTGTTTTCATAAACATCTCACATGTGATGTTTATGAGAAGTCTCTTTTCAAATCTATGTAGTGAGGTTCTCATTCCCAATGTATTCTCAGCTAGGTTAGAGCTTGCGAGCTCTCATTATGCTTTCGACAAGCTCATTTTAATCCACATGTGAGTTTTTTCATTTCATGGTCTACTCATTCTTTTGAGATTCACATTTCCTTTGTTTGTTTGTTTTATTTTATTTTTTTTGCATGTTCACTCTCTACATGGTATTAGAGCATGCATAGTAATGATGGTGGTCTCGTGGTGGTGGTGATGTTTAGGAAAGCTTCTTTTGGTGGTTGTGTCCTCTTCAACAACCAAGAGCATTTTCGAATGGTATTTTTCCATGGAACCAACCCTTGCCCACTTCACATCCCCACCCTCTCATCCTCTTTTGGATGGTGATGATCCTCTTATTGGCTCATGATTTTAGAGTTTTTGGCTGCAAAAGTCAAAATTGATTTCATAATTATGCATTTTTATCTTTAGAAATGGCATGATCATATGTGGGATAATTCCCCTTGAAGGAGAATGAATACACTGGTAGAAGCAAACGACAAGGTCCACAAAAATGGAGTGTCTCTCGGATACAAAATGGAGATGCACTCATGAAGCTGCAAATGGAAATGAGGTAGATAACTCATTTGGAGCTACTGAATGTTGAAGAGGTCCACCAAGCGCTTTAGCAGAACTGGAGGTAGAGTCTACGTGAACAGATGTGCCAAGTTCTCCTGAGAGGTACACTGCTTGATAGTAATCTCCTAGAGGCTGGGATATGAGCTTCTCATGTATGAAATGGTACTTGATCTCGATGTTTGGATGTGATGTGCTTCGTTTGAGCATAGAACATTGGATTCTTGGAGATGGTCAAGGCTAAATTGCTTTCGGTGCGGATGCATGTTGGAGTATTATGCAAAATACCAATTTTAGATAATAAATGTCAAAGGCATATGGCCTCACTTGTCGCAAAGCTGGATGCTTGGTACTTGACCTTGGTGGATGACATAGCAATTGTAGGATGCTTCTTACTTGCCCAAGAGATAGGTCCGCATCCAAGCAAGAATATGTAGCCAAAAATAGACTTTCGGAATCAGGATTACCAGTCCTATTAGAATTTGAATATTTGGCGAGTTCGATGACCTCTCTGTACCAAAGACCATGATGTCGGGTGAAGGCAAGGTATCAAAGTAGTGGCTGAGCTAATGTGTCTGACAAGGCTGATGTGCAAATTGATTGAGTATACCAATTGCAGAGGCAATATCTAGACTTGTGTTGGCTAGGCAGAGTAAAGAGCCATCTAGGTGTCGATAAGCATGCACATTCACGAGTGAAGAGGACTCCTCCGATATGAGCTTGGTGTTTGGATCAAGTGGTGTAGATACTGAACGACATTGGTCCATGTTATACCTGGAAAGAAGATCAAAGAAGTACTTCTTTTGTGATGAAATATACTTTCTTTTGTTTTCCATACTTCCATTCCTAAGAAGTAGTGAAGTAGACCAAGATGTGTTATGGAGTACTCAAGGTGAAGATATGTGATGATGAATTGGATGCGTTCGCACTTGAACCAAGTCATCTACATAGAGGATGACTATTGCAATCAAGGACTCTTTCTGATATTTGTATAAGTTAGCATTTGTGCGTTTTTGAAATCCTTTAGTTTCGGATAACTTGTGGATCTTTTCATACAAGGCCCTAGGAGCTTGCTTAAGTCCTTAAAGTGCTTTGTGAAGTTTGTATCCATGATCTTCCTTGCCTTTGAGCTTGAACCTTCATGTTCTACGCATATCTCTTCTTGAAGATCACCATTTTAGGAAAGCACGTTTGCCATTGAGTTGGTAAATAGGCCATTTGAAGTGTGCACTTAAGGCAAGAATAACTCTTATGGTGGTAAACCTTGCAGTAGGGGCAAAGGTTTCTTCATAATCAATGCCATGCTTTTGCTTATATTCCTTAGCTACAAGTCTTGCTTTGTACTTGTCCAATCTACCATGTGATTTGTACTTTACTTTGCATAGTCACTTAACTCCAATAACTTGATGATTTGTAGGCTTTGGAATATGTGTTCAAGTGTTGTCCTTTTCATTTGCATCCATTTCTATCTCCATAAGCTTCTTTCCACTAAGGTTGACCTTGAGCTTCATTGAAAGTGGGAGGCTCTAGAATCTGTTGAAGCTTCCAAGATAATAATGTAAAATAATTAGGTCATTAACATCAAATGTATGCTTAAGTTTTGATTTGGAGAATTGAAGATTGGAATCCTTTGGATCTTTCGTGATCAGTCCATCAATACAGATGATGATGATATATAACTGATATATATTCCAACAAAAAATGAAATAAGAGAAATAAATATCTTGAATATGGTCATTCTAGATGTAGGTGCAAATGTTTCATCATAGTCTGTACCTTTCTTTTGTGCATAACCTTTGCATACTAATCTGACTTTATACGTGTGAATTGTACCATTGGCTATTCTTTTGATCTCTAAGATCCACTTAACACCAATAGCTTTCTTACCTTTTTGTGACTCACAAAGCTTCCATGTTTGATTTTATGAATAGAATCAATCTCCTTCTGCATTGCTTTCTTCCGAACAAGACTTTGTAATGCATCTTTGATACTAGCAAATTCGTTCTCAACTGAAGTTAGTGCAAGAATGATGTTAATTATTTTGAAATGTTTTGCACATAATTTACCTTATTAGTTTGATTCTGCCTTTGTTTGATTTTTTATCCTTCTTATGAACTTTTTTATACCACTCTTGCACTTTGAAAGAACCATTTTGGAAGATTCTTGAAAATTTGTGCAACATCTGGTTCTTCTGCAACTCTTTCCTTTGGAGCTCTTTGTTGGAGTTTGAGGTCTCCGGAAGCACATGAACAACACAAGGAAGAAGAAGAAGAAGAAGCTTGGAGCACAACACACAATATTGAACGTATTACCAAGTGAATGTACAAGGATAAGTAACCCGTTAGGGTTATAGGCATATATACAAGCCCGGGGAAAAAACCTCCCAAAGAGGGAAAAAAGTGCTCCGGCAGTCCTAAGTGTGCTCACACACATCACTACCAAAATATATGAACAAATCCCCCTTGGAAGTGATGCGGTGAACGAGGAGTTTGCACTCATGTATAAGGAAGTGCCAAGCTATGTGGAAAGAGATCAATCCACAAAAGGAAGTAAGCCCAAAGCTTTGCGGAAAGCTTCAAACTTCTCTCGAGGATGAGCCTTTGTGAAAAGATCCTATGTGGTCACATATGCCAAACTGATCTCTCGAGGAGAGAACCTCTCGAGGTGTTTAGGGCACTGTACACTGATGTTTTATCCCACATTCAGCTAAAAATGCATTAAAATAAAAAAACATGTATTCCTCCTCTCGATTAGAACGAAGGGTATCCATTTTGCATGTTTACAGATTTTAAGCCAAAACCAGAAATTATTTGAAGCACATAAACACTTCGGACTTTGTTTTCAGTGGATACACCCATGTATGCCTGGAAAAATCATCAATGAAAGTCACGAAGTAAAGGTAGTTCTCAAAAGAAGGTGTTTGCATAGGACCACAAACATCACTGTGAACAAGCAGCAATTTTTGAGTAGCTCGAACAAAACCATCTTCGGGGAAGGAGGAACGCTCCATTTTGCCCAAAATACAGCCTTCACAAACATGTTTACAAGGTGCCTCAAGTTTGGGTAGAGAGGACATCATTTCAGATTTTTGCACGCGTAACAAACTAGCAAAATTCATACCAAAGTGTGCATGCCAAAGCTTTGCATCGTACATAGCTTTAGAATCTTGAATTGCACATGCTGAATCATTCATAGATTTTGCATAATCTATGAGCTTATACAACCCATGACATAAAATGCGAGAAGCAATAATGACATCGCCATTTGATTGATCATGAACTATACACCTGTCATCAATAAATTTCACAACCAAGCCGATCTTGGCTAATGCTGAAACTGATAATAGATCTTTCTTGATCCCTGGCACAAATTAAGCATCCAACAATCTAAAAGTACTACCATTAGTAGTGTCAGAATGATCTTACCAACTCTCATGATAGGATAAGAGGAGTTTTTGGCACATGTGACAGTACTCCCTGCAAGGAAAGGCTAAAGTGAAGTGAAGAAACTGCGGTGCGAGGTAATATGTTTGGTTGCCCCACTATCAAAGTACCAAACATATGAGTCTACTTCAGACATACACTGCTTATGAGAAGATTGGTCATAACTGCAAATAGTAGTAAACGCCCATTCTTCATTCTGCACAAGATTAACAGATTCTGATTTAGGTGTAGAGGCCTCTACAACAACCATTCAAGCCTCTTTCTTCTTTGCCTCTTTTGCAGGCAATTTTGGAAAACTCTTTATGGCATGATCATTACTTTTATAGTATTTGCAAAATAATTTCTACTTCTTTTTTTTCTTCTCGTCTTTGTAATCTTTCTTTGATTGTGCAGAATAAGCAGATTTCTGCTTACTAGTAGATAAGTTCCATTTACCTTTGCCCTTCTGACTAGCTAGGAAAGCTTGATCTTCAACACGCATAATGGACCTGCAAGAGGCATAATGGAAGTGTTCTCCTCGACTGACCTTCTTGCAACAAAACAGAGACTAACTCCTCGAACGTTAAGGCATTTGGATTGTGTTTCATCATCAATCGAAGAGTAGCAACAAAACTCTGATATGAATCTGGAAGACCGTTCAAAACAGTTTGCACAAGTGAATTGTTTGGCAAGACTTCATTAAGAGAAATCAACTTCTCCTTCAAATCTTTGATCTTTGCAAAAGACTGTCCATAGAATCTCCTTCATTCATGTGCTCACTCTCCAAGTGTTTTCGGAGGTAAACAACACAAACCTCATTTCTTGCCTGGAGGCTTGTATAAAGTGGTAAGTCTATCCCAAAAATCCTTAGCTTTTTTGTAGAGGGAATGTGCGGGATAGTGGCACGTTTGATAAACAAAGCTATTAATGCATGTGCCTAAGCATCTCTTCAATCCCAACGAAGTTTAGATGCAGAAAGAACCGAAGAACGAAGAGGAATTTGAAGATCGTAATCTTCAACGGCATTTGCTTCACCTTCAATAACTGTATTTGCAGGTGTAGTAGGTCGTTTTTCAACACTTGCATAATATTCCACAGTCCTTTTGCAACCAATACATGATGCATCATATATGGCCATAATGCGTAATTGGTACCATCCAACTTGTCCTCAATATCCAATATACGGAATACATCATTGCTTTCAGCCATGATCACTTACTAAAATACTATAATGCAGAAAAATGACTGTAACTCAAAAAGTTGAACATAACTACCCAGTCGAATTCGGCTAAACCTGTAGAAGACTTCGAGGTGCTTCTACTAGCAAACTGAAACATGTAAATATGTTTGGCACAAAAAAGACGAAATTGCAAACAGGGGCTACGATAGTGCGTTCGAAGGCCGAAATGAGCTCAAATCTCGATTTCGACACACATAGTCAAGCAGGTTTAAACTCTTAATTGCCTTGAGTATGCTCACTAATTTTCGTGCGATTTTGAGTCTGTGACTGGTGGGGTGTTTACGATGCCCTAGATGAAGTAGAGACCTTCTCTGCTACCAACAATTGCTTTGATACCAATTGTTGGAGTTTCAGGTATGTGGAACCACACGAAAAGCACAAGGAAGAAGAAGAAGCTTGGACTACAACACGCAATACTGAATGTATTACCAAGTGAATGTACAAGGATAAGTAACTCGTTAGGGTCATAGGCATACATACAATCCGAGAAAAAAACCTCCTAAAGAGGGAAAAAAGTTCCCTGTGGGTCCTAAGTGTGTCCACACACATCAATACCGAAATATATCAGCACTCTTGAAGTTTTTCAAGCTTCATAAATTGGTAGGGAAAGAGGTGGTATAGGAATAGAATAAGATGATGATGTAAATAGTGGTGGTATAGGAGTTACAACTTTCTCTTTACCTTTATCAACTCAAACCTTTTGGGTTTGAGAAGGTTGATCACCAACATCTAATTTTCTTTTGAAAAATGCAAAATCATCTTTCTTAATAAAATATGGAATTTTTACATGTTTATCATAAAATTAATTTCTTTTAATATAAGCATTGCGTGAGAGTAGGATATCACCTGTTTCTGATACATAGAATTTATATCATTTGCTTTCAGTGGCATAACCAATAAAAATTACTTGGATGGCTTTTACATCGAGTTTACCACGATCCTTTTTCCTCAATCTGAACACAACCTGAAGAACCAAAAACTTTGAAGTAATTCACATTGGGCTTCTTACTATAATAAGTATTAGGGGAGCACTAGATTTGTGCTCTCTGACTACACTATACAAGATATCAGAAATATAATTCTGATTACAAGATCACCCACGTAGGGGAAATAATACAAGGATATGTAGCTGACACACGAAGTCCCACAACTCGGGATTGATAGGTATGGATAACTCGACTAGAGATAATACACGAGATCCCACAACCCGGGATGGTAGGTATGAAACAAGATATTTAGATTACAAGAACTCCTTTCAGGGAGATAAACTAGATACAAGAAATAACTCAACTAGATCTGATACTACCAGATTACAACGAGACATAATAGGATGTCCAAGATACAAGACTAGACAAGACTAGAACAAGGACAAGACTAGAATTTGAAGTGGAATTTGGAGAGTACTTACTTGGTGGTCACGACTCCTTAAGCTCCCAAGACTTCCATTCGCAAGATTGAGGATGTATGTGGCCAAGGCCTCCTTATGGAGGAGTTCGAAGGCGGTTATAAAGTCGGTTGCAATTCATGATGTCATGATGATGTCAACAACTGGAAATAAGACCTCCAGGTGTCAGAATTAAGCAAAAGGACAGTTGATTTTGGGGTTTTGGCATGTCCCAAATGCAATGGAAGCATTGATTTCTCCAAATTTTGAACCAATCATGAGATATAGAAACCACATGGAATTTGAGGTTCATTATGGTTTCCTTTCTCCATGACATCACCGCCCCCTTCAGCGGCAAGTTCCACGAGGAGCGGCCATGTTCTCTAGCTTGGGTTTCATTGGATTTTTCCTATGGAAATCACAAACCTTGATTATTGCTCTCTGGAGGATTTTTGTAAGTTCCCAAGCACGATCACTGACGTCATACCCTTTCCAATGAATAAGGTATTCCAATCTTCCTCGGGAGATTTTTGAATCTAAGACATTCTCGACCTCGAATTCTTCATGATCCTCGATCTTGATAGGTGGTGAAGGATTTGGTCTCTCTTGAGCTTCCTTGGGTTCTTAACGCAATAGATCCTTTGAGCTTCTAGTGGTATGTTGTGGTGTTTCCAAGATCTTTGATGGACAGACTTGAGCAAGCATACTTCTTTAATTGAACATGAACTTCTTCTTGTCCTTTTCCTTCTTGTTATCTTCATAATATGTATACTCTATATCATTTGTAATGACTTCTTGAGCTTCGAAAATTCTTGATTTAGAATCTTGAGGAATATTGTCTTGATTATTCAACACTTATAGCTCTTGGACTTGGTTTTCTTTGAACAATTGATTTCTCTCATTGAATTGCTTGATTAATAACATCATCCAAGGTACCTCCTTGAGGCATGGATAGCAAGAGATACTTCACTTCATCTTTGAGGCCACTTTGAAATCGATTAACTAGATAGTCTTCTTGATATGTGGATCCTTGAAATACATTTTTGAAGTCTAATGCAAATTTTTGAACTGAGCGATCACCTTGTCGTAACCTCCTTTCAAAATCTTTGAGTTTTTTATATATATCATTCAAAGTAAATTCAATATTTCTGAGTATGGTCAGGACTCCTTGAGCTCCAAAGACTGGCATTCACAAGACTGAGGATGTATGTGGCAAAGGCCTCCTTATATAGGAGTTCGAGGGCGATTCCCAAGGGTGGTTATAAAGTTTGTTGCAAATTCATGATGTCATGATGATATTAGCAATTGGAAACAAGACCTTCGGGTGTTAGAATTCAGCAAATAGACAGTTGTTCCAGATGCAATGGAAGCATTGGTTTCCCCAATTTTTGAACCAATCATGAGATATAGAAGTCACATGGAATCTGAGGTTCAAGATAGTTTCCTTTGTCCATGACAATAAGCTTCATAAGGTGTAATGACCTTTAAAGCTTTTGTGGAAGGCCTGTTAAGGATGTGATTAAGTGTATATATTGCATCAAACCAAAACTTAGGTGGAAGTTTCTTTGAGGATATCGCAGTATGCATCAACAAGTGTCTTAATCTCTCTCTCTGCAGCATCATTTTATTCCGGCATGTAAGCAATAGTGACTTGATGAGAGATATCTTTGTTTTTGAAAAAAGACTTAAAAGACTTTTGACATTTACTCTCCTTCTCTATCACTTCTTAATATTTGAATTTTAGCTTGATTTTTATTTTTCAACCATAGCAAATAACTTCTTGAAGATAGGAAAGACTTTCGACTTTGCTTTCAAATCATAAACCTAAGAATATCTCAGAAAATTATCTTTAAATGTTACGAAATACTTGAATCCTTGAATTGAATATGCTCTCATCGGTCCATTAATATTTGAATGTATGATCTTTGGTAGCAGTGATGTATCCATGCTTTTTGAAAGGTAACTTGTGAAACTTTCCTTCAATACATTCTTCATAAAATTTTGCATTGTCTGGTAAAGCAAAAGTAGGTAACTCTTCACCATTCCTTCCTCTTTGATGTGCTTGAGAGATCTGTAACTGGTATGACCAAATCTACACTGCCATAACTTCATATTCTCCTTAGGTGTAGAAGACCTAGACAACACAAACATTCCACTTTTGTTTACACCTTGTAATCGACAATGCTTCTCATTAGGTGCGAGAATCTGGCATGAATCTTTCGTAAAAATGATCTTATAACCATCTGATAAGAAAGTAGAAATAGAAAACAAATTCTTCTTTATTTTCGGAACATAAAGAACATTAAAAATTGTGAAATTTGCACCTTCTCTTGACTTTAAATTAACTTCTCCAACACCTACAACATCTAAGTCATGACCATCTTCTATGTTCACTTTTCTACCTATAGAGTAAGTAAGGGAAGAAAACACCTTCTTGCAATCAAAGACATGAAAATGAGAAACAGATGGCTCGCGTCCATGCCAAGCCTCATATGGAGTGATAGGTTGCAGTGCATTGGTGGGACACCTGTCAAGTACATATGCTGCACACATAATAGCCTCAAGCCTGAAGCTATGTGGTAAAGCTTTACTTTTGATCATACACCTCGCCATCTCCATGAGAGACTTGTTCTTTCTTTCAGCAACTCCATTTTGTTGAGATGCATACAGCACTGTATGCTATCCAACGCTTAGCAAGAAATGCATTAAAATCAAAAGACATGTATTCCCCCCCTTGATGAGAACGGAGGGTGCTTAATTTACATGCTTACAGATTTTCATCCATAACCAGAAATTGTGTGAAGCACATAAATACTTCGGACGTTGCTTTTAATGGATACACCCATGCATGCCTTGAGAAATCGTCAATGAAATTCACGAAATAAAGTAGTTCCCGAAAGAAGGTGTTTGCATAGGACCATAGGCATCACTATGAAGAAGCTGCAACTTATGCGTAGCTCGAATTGAGCCATCTTTTGGGAAGAATGAACTCTGCATTTTGCCCAAAATACAGCCTTCACAGACATGTTTACAAGGTGCCTCAAGTTTGGGAAGAGAGGATACCATTTCAGATTTTTGCAGGCGTAGCAAACTAGCAAAATTCAGATGGCCAAAGTGTGCATGCCAAAGCTTTGCATATGAGATAGCCTGAGAATCTTGAATTGCACATGCTGAATCATTCACAGATTTTGCATAGTCTATGAGCTTATACAACCCATTGCATATAATGCAAGAAGCAATAATAACATCACCATTTGAGAGATCACGAATTGTATATCTATCATCAACAAATTTGACATCCAAGCCAATCTTGGATAATGCCGAAATTGACAATTGATTTTTCTTGATCCGTGCTATGTACAAAGCATCTGACAATGTGAAAAAACTAACATCAGTAATAATCAGAATGATCTTACCAACTCTCATTATAGGATAAGAGTTATAGCGCATGTCAGAGTACTCTCTATAGGGGAAGGCTCAGGTGTACTGAAGAACTGTGTTGGGAGGTAATATGTCTTGTTGCCCCACTATCAAAGTACCAAACATATGAGTCTACAGTCTACTGAAGATATACACTCCCAATGAGAAGATGGGTCATAGCTGCATACATAGAAAATGCCTATTCTTCATTTTGAACAAGATTAGAAGACTCCATTTTAGGTGTAGAGGCCTCTAAAACAACCATTCAAGCCTCTTTTTTCTTTGTCTCTTTTGCAGTCAGTTTTGGATAACTTTTTATCACATGATCATTTCCCTTACAATATTTGCAATACTGTTTCTACTTTTCTTTTTTCTTCTCATCTTTGTCTTCCTTCTTCGACTTAGCAACATTAGTAGATTTCTACTTACTAGTAGATGAGCTCCATTTCTCTTTGCCCTTCTAACTAGTTAGGAAAGCTTGATCAGCAACATGCATAGTGGACGTGTTCTTCTTGGACGGATCTTGCAATAAAATAGAGACTAACTCTTCAAATGTTAAGGCATTTGGATTTCCTTTCATCATCAATCGAAGAGTAGAAGTAAAACTCTAGTATGAATCAAGAAGACCATTAAGACAATTTGCACAAGTGAACTATCTGGCAAGACTTCATGAGCTTAAGTAAAGTATTCGTTCAAATCTTTGATCTTTGTCAAAAAAACTTCCCATGGAATCTCCTTCATTCATATGCTCACTTTCCAATTGTTTTCGGAGGTAAGCAACATGAGCCTTATTTCTTGCTAGATGTAAGGTTGTAAGTGTATCCCAAGCGCACCCTTTTCTGCCTTGCAAGAGCGAATGTGAGGGATAATGGCACGTTTGATAAAAAAGGCTATCAATGCATGTGCCTGAGAGTCTTTCTCATCCCAACGAAGTAGCGCTGCAGTAGGTGCAGTAGGAACTGAAGCACGAATAGGAATCTGAAGACCATCATCTTCAACGCCATTTGCATCTCCTTCAATAACTGTATTTGTAGGTGTAGTAAGACATTTTTCAACACCCTGTGCAATATTCCACAGTCCATTTGCTACCAATATATGACACATTATATATGCCCACAATGGATAATTAGTACCATCCAATCTATCCTCAACAGTCAACATACAGAATACGTCATTGCTTCAACCATGACCACTGACTAAAATACTATGACCACTGACTAAGATACCCTGATGCAAAAAAATGACTGCACCTCAAAAAGTTGAACAGAACCTCCTTGTCAAGCTTTGCTAAATCCATAGTAGACTTCGAGCTGCGTGTACCGGCAAACAAAACCTGTTTATATGTTTGGCACAAAGGGATGAAATTACTCGCACAGGCACTGCGATAGTTCTTTCGGAGGCCAAAACGAGCTCAGATCAAAATTTTGATGTTACATAGCAAAGCTGTTTTGAACTCTTAATCGCTTTGAGTATGCTCACCAATTTTCATGCGATTTTGAGACTGTGACCGGAGGGGTGTCCGTGACGCTCTGAATGAAACAACGACATGCTCTTATATAATTGTTGGAGTTTGAGGTCTGCGGAAGCACACAAACAGCACAAGGAAGAAGAAGAAGCTTGGAGCACAACACAACACTGAATGAATTACCAAGTGAATGTACAAAGATAACTCGCTAGGGTTATAGGTGTATATACAAGCCGCAGAAAAAAACCTCTTAAAGAGGGAATTTTTCCCGGAAGTCCTAAGTGTGTTAACACATATCACTACGAAAATATATCAACAATCGACGTGGCCATATATGCAGCTCTATTTCTTGCTTTGCAAATCAAAGTAGCAACAGTATTTTGTTTCTTACTAAGCATTGATATCAAAGCTTTTCCCATAAAGCAGCAGTAACGAGTACTAGATTTTATTGCATTGTAATCTTGTGTCCGATTTAAGCCAACAAATATTGAAGGTGAAAATCATTGTTCCCTTTTCAAAATATAATCCAAACTCTGAATTTTCTTGGAGACATTTGGAAATTCTCTACTTGGCTTTTCAATGCTGAGCTGTTCGATTATGCATAAATCTACTTACTCAAAAACAACCATATCAAATGTTTTCCCTAGTACTGAGTACATAAATTGAACATTCAATTTCTTGATTGTAGAAATTGTTGGATTATGCATAAATCCTCTTACTCAAAAAACACCTTATCAAATGTCTTCTGTAAGACTGAATAAATAAATTGAACATCCAATTTCTTGATTGGACATAGAAATTGTTGGATTATGCATAAATCCTCTTACTCAAAAAACACCTTATCAAATGTCTTCTGTAAGACTGAATAAATAAATTGAACATCCAATTTCTTGATTGGACAAAGTAATATTCAGAAATGGATAATCATGCAGATTACTCGACAACTTCAAAATTTAAGTTCCGTAGTGTACTACTGGTTGGTTTGCAATCTTTCAAGCATTTTATTCACATGCTTTGACTGCTTCATAGCAGTATGATGATCATTTTGTTTAAACTAGATACTCAAGTCATAATTAAGAAGTCAAATTTTTGACATCGCAAATGCTTTCATTAAGTCTTTCGTGAAGTGGCCCAATTCATTTGCATTGGGTCTTTATAGTAAAACATCATTTGCATAGATGATCGAAATGATGATTTCTCGATCTGAGATTCAAACATAAAGCACCGGTTGTTGGAAGTCAATGTACATATGGTCCACATTCCAGCAATTCTACATTTTGGACTTAGCAATTTTTGTACAGTTTGGGTAAAACTTTTTTAGGCTAGATAGATAGAGCTTGGTGAGAGCTATCTAGTGGTATGCTTCATTTTTCCATCAGAGGTCAGAACACAGAGAAAAGTCAAACCCTAATTCAGCTCAAAATGGAGGATGGACATTTTAAGAAGGATCAGACACTAAATGCTAAGTTGTAATATTAGATGACCAAAAGCAAGTCAATTTGAGCGATAAAATTAAAAACAAAAGCTATTTTTAAAGTGATGGCAATTTTTAAAGAAAAAAGCAAAAGCCATCGTAAAAATTAACGATAGCATCATTGGACGGCGATAAAGCAGATTTTCGCTAAAGTTTTTCGCTTGGCTTTATTTTGGGAGTAAAACCTATATAAGGAGCATGTTGGGACACTCTTGAACAATTCACAAGCTAGAGTTTTGGAGTTCTGAAGTTTTGGAGGTGAAGATTTGGTGAAGGAGAGGCTACTCTCTTGGAGCAAGGAGTCTTCTACAAGGTGGTGGAAGCTATCTTTTGTAAGTTAGCCTTATATTCTGTTTTTAGGGTTTTTGAACCCTAATTTCAGAATTAGGGTTATGCTGATTTTCAGATTTGTTGCACTATCTTGTGACGTTAGGTTCACTTCGTTGCTCATTCGCTTCACACACACTAAGATTATAACAGCATAGCCTGAATTTTGTATCATCATCTTCTTGGCTATTCTTCCATTAGTGAGTGCACGACATCATATGGTTGAGTAGTACTCCAATGTTGTAATTTGTACATCTATTTTTTAGTGAGTAAGCATCTTGCTTACGTTCCCTATCCTTGTCTCAAGATCTCTTTCTTTCTATCTCTAAAATATCATCTTGATTAACTAAGTGTGTATGCTCAAAGGTTTTTAGTATTGGAACGATCTTGGGGCCCCAAATTCCAACACTTGGTATCAGAGCATAATTGACATACACACTTAGTTAAGATGAGTGAGATTAGAATTGAGATTGAGGACAAGTTGGATGGATCTTCTAATTATCCCATGTGGAGTTTCACGATGATGAATTTGTTAATGACAAAGGATTTATGGAGTGTCTGTTGGAAAAACAATGCCTTATTGGTTCAATGGTCCAACAATATAGAGCATGTGTAGTAGTCTTATCATTCCTCCTACAACGAATATGGACGGGCGTCGACGGTCAGGAAAACATGTGTAGATGCGTGTTCTTTTTATCATACAAACAAATGGAGTTGGGCGCGTGGCTAAGGCGCTGACCTCCCAACGTAAGGGACCGAGTTCAAATCCCGCGGCGGCCAGCAACAGCACGATCGCGAATCATAAAGCAAGAATTTTTTTTATATATGCTTTTCATAAATACCGACGGGCTACGATGGATTTCTCCGTGAATCTTTTCTAGATCATAAGAGTTTTCGCAATATGATTTATTTGCATAACGATCGTAGCTTTATTAGCTTTTGGAGAAGCTTTTCAGAGAATACAATCTCCTATATAAGAAGTGCTTGGGGTCACTTCTATTTATCCTTCACCTAGTTTTCAACACAAGCCTTGAGCTTTGACCTCAATAGAGGTGGTGTTTCTTCTAGCACATGGGGAAGCCATGGTGCTAACTTGAAGCATGTTGAGGAGAAGCTATGGAGTTCTTCTTGGTAATTCTTCTTGGAGAAGATGAAGGGTGTGCTTACACTCTACCTCATGGAGAGGAGGTTATCTCTTGTTCATGGCAAGAAGACTTGGTCATTAGCAGCTTGATGGTGAGGATCGACCATCTACATGGTGTATTTGAAGATTATCTTCTACAGGAAGATATTAGGTTGAAGATTGTCTTCTACAAGAAGATGTCGGGCTACTTCAAAGACATTGGATGGTGCCATCTACATGGTGTATTTGAAGATTATCTTCTACAGGAAGATATTAGGTTGAAGATTGTCTTCTACAAGAAGATGTCGGGCTACTTCAAAGACATTGGATGGTGTTTAACATAAGATTCACATCTTAGGTTAAATATTCAGGTACATATTCTCTTTATGCACACAGGTACTACTTGAAGTTTATGGAGGCCTTGGCGTTCATATGAGGAGGAGTCCTATTCGGCATAGGTACAAGAGAAACAGCACGTATATGCTTTATGCAAATTTGATGAGGTGTTTAAGAAGGTGTGTTCACATGAGTTTGAGGATTTCCTGCAGCAAACTTGTTAGCATTCTATGCTACTTTATAAGTATGTGATCTTTTCACACACGTATCTGACTTAGGGTCTTCCATAGCCTAAGTTCAGACGAGGGTTTGTTGACTATTAGTTTCACATTGATCCTTCCTCTTTCAGTCTCTCATATTCACTCTTCTATAACCTATAAGGTCACACATCTCATGTATATTCAGATTACTGCCCACACATCTGAATATGTTTGTTACATTGTACATTCACTCATTCATCTATTTCTCATCACATAGAGTGGTTGACAGTTTTGCTCCCACATTGTACATTGAACATTGGTATATATGATACTATGAGTAAGCGATGGCTTACGTAACACCTTACACATGTCGTCTATTCTTTCTCTATCTTTATCTCATCATATGTATGATTAAGTTGTGGTATGTTCATGTTTTGTCAATATGGAAGATTGCTGGAATTAATGTTGTACATGACTGGAACTATGGAACCATGGACTTGTGACGTGAGCCTAAGGGCCTACCTCACTTCCAACATTTGGTATCAGAGCACTAAGGTTTTGGTTTCAGAACTTTAGATCTTTGGCATCAATGCATTAAGGCTCATTCATATCTCAGGTTCCCAGAATTCTAGATTTACAACATTTGATTTGAAAGCATCTTCTAATATTTGACATTTGACATACACACTTAATCTAGATGAGTAGAGGTTTGAGAATTAGACATTTCAGTTACATGTGTATTCATCAGTGTGGAGTATGAAGTTGATGATCTGTTAGGAGCCGAATATTTTTGGAAGAGTATACAAATACTTTACAAAAGTATTGTTTATGACCCAGACTTGATGAAGAGAAGACTACTTCAAATTCAAGGAAGAACAATGGTTTAGAGAAGATGAAGGAATCAGATCAAAATCAAATCACAGGTATCAGTTTTTACTATCAGATTATCATTTGCAGGTCATGTCTTAGAAGAGCAGTTATGAAGAGATTTGAAGAAATCCAAGGAATGCTTTTATAGACTTTCATCATTTGAAAGTAAAAGGATACATCAAAACAGGTATCTAGAGTTTTTTCTAGAGAGTTTTGAGAGATCTCTTTCATGGCAAGAAAGTTCATCTAAGAAGACAAATGCGAAGATTGGATGAGTTTTTCAGCCAATTTTCTATTGTAAGTTGGTTGGATATCAAGGTACAAATGTATCTAGAGAAGGTAACTCTAGAAGGGTAATTCATCATTCAGACAAACGATTGGTGAATTTAGTCGTGTTAGACATTTGAAACAGCATTTTGATTCAGAGATATGAGGAGATGATAAAACATGATTCTATATTCACTTCCATTCATATACCATATTTGTTTTATCTCTTACTCTTACATTAGAGGAAGAGAAATGTTCGTTTGAAGAAGTCAAGAGTGTTTGCTACTTCAAGATCAAGAAAAAAGGTATGGAAGAGAAGTTTGAAGATGTCAACATCATCATCAGGTGGAAGAAAGATGCAGAAGAAGAAAGTCCATCATTTCCAAAAGAAAAGTAAGGCTTTCTTTTCTCATATATTTTCCATATACTTTTCCTATTTTATCCTCTACACCCAAAGACAAGTCTACGAGAACATCTTGTTTAAAGAAGAAGCAGTTTCTTGTTTTGCATTACACTTGGTCATGATTTAGTAGATTTGACAAAGAATTGCATTGAGAGAAACAAAAGCACTCATATGTGTATGAGTTATGTTGAAGCTTTTTAAGCGGGTAGCTCATATGTTCCCTCAAAGAATTCTTGGAGTGTCAATACAGAGCTACTTGGTATATGACAAGTTGCAGAGAAGTATATTTCTTCTTTATCTAACTCTTTAGGTAAAAGAGTTTTTTGTAGCAGATGTTGGAGACTTGGGTTGAGGTTTTATGTTTTGAAAAGGTTACCTCATATTCAATATTTTCAGTATTTTCAGAAAAACTTCAGAAAATTCAGAATCTTGTTGATGTACAAGTCAATGGAGAATCTACTTTCTATGATTGTCTAAACTTTTGGATACATGTTTGTATTCAAAAGGTGTTCCATCATATCCTATCACTTGATTAAGAAGTGGAGTTAGCCAAAAGAAAGTCAAGCAGGTACTATCACATTTCACCCGGGTAAAATATGAAAGTTATGAAGTATCGACTTGCAGCTTTTGGAGTTCTCAAGGTGAGAAGTTTGTCCACTTTGTTTCAAGTAGGAGTTACAGATTCTTGGGAAGGATTTGTTTGAAGAAAAGTTTTACAACTTTTTGAGAAGCATGGACACTTGGAGACATTCAGGTAACAAATCAAACATTCAGTCATGAAGGTTTGATGAGAGCAGATTCTACACAGGAGAGATCATTGATCTTGTATGATCTTGTATGATCTTGAACATTTATGAGTCAGTTGTCTATCCTTTGTTTGGTAAGGTTCTTAGCATTGGAAGAAGTCAAAGATTCAGATTCTATCAGATTTGTGTTGCAGAAAGATAGAAGATACTTGCTATGTTACAGAAGGTTATGAATCCTATAATGCTTTCAGCAAGGTTTTGTTATGTTAGGATCAGCTAACCTTATTCTAGATTTTGGAAAGCTATTGGCATCTGATCAATGCTAATAAAAAGGTTTCAGAATTTTTGTTCCAAATACAGGTATTGATCACTGAACATCAGATTTATGAAGGAAGACGTTCCAGATTTCATAAAGTCTGATATATTTGAAGAATACTAGATACTAGTGTTAAATCATCCAAGGGGGGTGATGAAACATGAAGAGTTATTTTCAGCCATATGAAAAAGAATACAGAGTCATACCTACAGGTATTCCTATTTCAGGTATTCCTATATTTCCTTTGTCAGGTTCTCTTTATGTTCCAACTTTGAAAGAAGAAGGAAGAAGAAGAATGTTTGGAGAAAGTTCCTGTTAGGATGTTCCTGTTCAGGAGAAGGTTCCAGAGTTCTATTGAAGAGAAACTTGATATTTCAAAAAGGTATATTTTAGAAGTGCGCACATATATGTTTATACCAAGTTCTGAAGGAAAGAGGTATGAAGGATTTAAAGGATGAAGACATGATGACATCATAGATCTTTACTTATATTTCATATTGATTTCAATTGAGTTAAGTTGATTTGACTTGAGTACAGTCAGAGATGAACCAGCAGTGTTCATAATACACTAAGTTGTGAGTTGACAGTCACAGGTTCTAGGATTCAGTTCCTGATTTTGTTTAGTGTATTTACATGACGCAGCAGAAGTACGTTGAGAAACCTTTTTGGAAGGTAAATGCAAATATGTGGATCCTAGTGTATGTTTTCAGGTTTTTGAAGACAGGAGATAGTAGGTGCAGAGACAGTACATGCTACATTTGTTGTCAAGAAGTGATTGCTTGATGTGTACACTATTGGATATCTAGTTTGCATATTTTCTCAAGTATTATGGTTCATATTCAGCAAGTTCAAGTTTTTTGAAGAAAAGTCAAATTCAGTTTTGAAGAAGACTTTTGAAGAACAAGTTCTGAAGTGCTGGAGTACAAGCTTGAAGCTTGTAATAATTTGCAGATTATAAAGTTTGCAAAGTTTGCAGATTCAGTTCAGTTTATACCAATATGACATTGCAGGGGGGATTGTTGGAAAAACAATGCCTTATTGGTTCAATGGTCCAACAATATAGAGCATGTGTAGTAGTCTTATCATTCCTCCTACAGCGAATATGGACGGGCGTCGACGGTCAGGAAAACAGCATGTGTAGATGCGTGTTCTTTTTATCATACAAACAAATGGAGTTGGGCGCGTGGCTAAGGCGCTGACCTCCCAACGTAAGGGACCGAGTTCAAATCCCGCGGCGGCCAGCAACAACACGATCGCGAATCATAAAGCAAGAATTTTTTTTATATATGCTTGTCATAAATACCGACGGGCTACGATGGATTTCTCCGTGAATCTTTTCCAGATCATAAGAGTTTTCGCGATATGATTTAATTGCATAACGATCGTAGCTTTATTAGCTTTTGGAGAAGCTTTTCAGAGAATACAATCTCCTATATAAGAAGTGCTTGGGTCACTTCTATTTATCCTTCACCTAGTTTTCAACACAAGCCTTGAGCTTGGACCTCAATAGAGGTGGTGTTTCTTCTAGCACATGGGGCAGCCATGGTGCTAACTTGAAGCATGTTGAGGAGAAGCTATGGAGTTCTTCTTGGTAATTCTTCTTGGAGAAGATGAAGGGTGTGCTTACACTCTACCTCATGGAGAGGAGGTTATCTCTTGTTCATGGCAAAAAGACTTGGTAATTAGCAGCTTGATGGTGAGGATCGACCATCTACATGGTGTATTTGAAGATTATCTTCTACAGGAAGATATTAGGTTGAAGATTGTCTTCTACAAGAAGATGTCGGGCTACTTCAAAGACATTGGATGGTGCCATCTACATGGTGTATTTGAAGATTATCTTCTACAGGAAGATATTAGGTTGAAGATTGTCTTCTACAAGAAGATGTCGGGCTACTTCAAAGACATTGGATGGTGTTTAACATAAGATTCACATCTTAGGTTAAATATTCAGGTACATATTCTCTTTATGCACACAGGTACTACTTGAAGTTTATGGAGGCCTTGGTGTTCATATGAGGAGAAGTCCTATTCGGCATAGGTACAAGAGAAACAGTACGTATATGCTTTATGCAAATTTGATGAGGTGTTTAAGAAGGTGTGTTCACATGAGTTTGAGGATTTCCTGCAGCAAACTTGTTAGCATTCTATGCTACTTTATTCTGTGATCTTTTCACACACGTATCTGACTTAGGGTCTTCCATAGCCTAAGTTCAGATGAGGGTTTGTTGACTATTAGTTTCACACTGATCCTTCCTCTTTCAGTCACTCATATTCACTCTTCTATAACCTATAAGGTCACACATCTCATGTATATTCAGATTACTGCCCACACATCTGAATATGTTTGTTACATTGTACATTCACTCATTCATCTATTTCTCATCACATAGAGTGGTTGACAGTTTTGCTCCCACATTGTACATTGAACATTGGTATATATGAGTAAGCGATGGCTTACGTAACACCTTACACATGTCGTCTATTCTTTCTCTATCTTTATCTCATCATATGTATGATTAAGTTGTTGTATGTTCATGTTTTGTCAATATGGAAGATTGCTGGAATTAATGTTGTACATGATTGGAACTATGGAACCATGGACTTGTGACATGAGCCTAAGGGCCTACCTCACTTCCAACAGTATCGTCAATGGATCCTTAACAAGACCACGACGAAAAGGAGAAGAAGGGGATACAACAGCTTCGAGTTGCAATCACAGAACCAACTGAAGAAGAGGTAACTACTTCTACATCCAGAGTCACAAGTAGATCTTTACCTAGAGTTCCTCCTACTGAAGATGAGGCAAGATGGGATGCTAGAGATGCTTTAGCACTTTCATTCATAGCAATGAGTGTCAAAAAGCATATTCTACCACAGATAAGATCTTGCAGAAGTTCTAGACAAGCTTGGTTAAAGCTTGAGAATCTTTTTCAGAGCAGAAATCCTGCTAGAAAAGCTCACTTGAGGAGACAACTAGCAAATACAAGGATGAAGGCTGGTGAATCAATTCAAACCCACGTTACGGGATTTGTTGACTCGAGAGAGCAACTTCTAAATGTAAGAGTTACTGATGAAGAAATGGTAATTACGCTGATTAATTCACTTCCTATCTCATATCGGTCTTTCATAACCACTCTTACCCTTACCACAAGAGATAGAGAGGTTACATTTGAAGAGTTAGAGTTCTTGTTACTTGAAGATGAAGATAAGTTGAAGGGAATGGAAGAGAATGAAGAAGCACTTTTATCTTCATCAAAGGGTAAAAAGAAGAAGAAGGAGAAGAAGGAAAATCAATCCTAGAAGGAAAGTAAGTCCCTCTCATCTTCTACTTCAGATTCTGTTTCTACTACATCCAAAGAGAAATCTTCTAAGAAGAAGGAAGCATTATGTTATTACTGCAAGAAACATGGACATTTTATATCAGCTTGTCAAAAAAAGATTGCAGCAGAAAAGAAAAAGGCATCAGGTAATGTTGTAGAAGATGATAAAAAAGGAAAATCTCAAGGTGATTCTTATGCCTGTATCACCATTGAGGAAGTAGCTTTTGATCAGGAAGCTTTACAAGTTCTTTCAGCAAATCCTTGGATATTTGATTCAGGTGCTACAAAGCATATGACAGGTTGCAAAGATGTGTTTTCCTATTCTAGAGGTAGAAGAGTTACTATTGCAGATGGCAATGATTTGGATGTTGTGGGAATAGGTACAGTAACCCTAAAGTCAAGAGAAGGTGGTAATTTTCAGATTTCTGATGTTTTATATGTACCTGAAATGAAGAAGAATATGCTATTTATATCAACATTTTTAGGTGATGGTTTTAAAGTTGTATTTGAGAGAGATCTTTGTAAGATCTTATCACACAAAGAAGATAAGTGTATGATGGTAGTAGATGCAGAGTCATTTGATGCTACTTTATATAGTCAAGCAGTTGGGTGCTTGATATATCTTTGTAATACACGTCCTGATATACAATTTGTAGTATCTCAAGTATCAAGGCTCATGCAGAATCCGACAATGTTACATTGGAAAGCAGTAAAGCGGATCTTTCGATATTTGAAGGGAACTTCAAATTATGCTATGATATTTTCGAAATCTACACATTTGTTACTAAAAGGATTTTCAGATTCTGATTGGGCAGGTGATAGAGACACAAGAAAAAGTACTAGTGGATTTTGTTTTTATCTTGGAGATTGTCTTATCTCATGGCTTTCGAAGAGACAACCTACTATTGCAACTTCATCATGTGAAGCTGAATATCGTGCATCATTTACAGCTACTAGCATTTACAGCTACTCTAGAGTCAGTTTGGTTGGAGAAGATTTTCAGTTATCTAGATGTGAGAGTACATGAACCCATTCAGATATTTTCAGATAGCCGAGTGCAATAACTGTAGCAAAGAATCGAGTGCATCATGCAAAAACAAAGCATATAGAGGTACACTACCACAATATTCGAGAACAGATAGCAAAGAAGCACATTGAGCTAGTTTATGTTCCTTCTAGTGAGAATGTTGCAGATATATTTACCAAAGCATTGACAAGAGATAATCATGAGAAGATGTGCAGGTTACTGAAGCTTGTACCAATATGACATTGAAGAAGGGATTGTTGGAAGTTAATGTACATATGGTCCACATTCCAGCAATTTTACATTTTGGACTTAGCAATTTTTGTACAGTTTGGGTAAAACTTTTTTAGGCTAGATAGATAGAGCTTGGTGAGAGCTATCTAGTGGTATGCTTCATTTTTCCATCAAAGGTCAGAACAGGGAGAAAAGTCAAACCCTAATTTAGCTCAAAATGGAGGATGGACATTTTAAGAAGGACTTGACACTGAAAAGCTAAGTTGTAATATCAGATGACCAAAAGCAAGTCAATTTGAGCGATAAAATTAAAAACAAAAGCTATTTTTAAAGTGATCGCAATTTTTAAAGGAAAAAGCAAAAGCCATCGTAAAAATTAACGATAGCATTATTGGACGGAGATAAAGCAGATTTTCGCTAAAGTTTTTCGCTTGGCTTTATTTTGGGAGTAAAACCTATATAAGGAGCATGTTGGGACACTCTTGGACAATTCACAAGCTAGAGTTTTGGAGTTCTGAAGCTTTGGAGGTGAAGATTTGGTGAAGGAGAGGCTACTCTCTTGGAGCAAGGAGTATTCTACAAGGTGGTGGAAGCTATCTTTTGTAAGTTAGCCTTATATTCTGTTTTTAGGGTTTCTGAACCCTAATTTCAGAATTAGGGTTCGCTGATTTTCAGATTTGTTGCACTATCTTGTGAGGTTAGGTTCACTTCGTTGCTCATTCGCTTCACACACACTAAGATTATAATAACATAATCTGAATTTTGTATCATCATCTTCTTGGCTATTCTTCCATTAGTGAGTGCACGACATCATATGGTTGAGTAGTACTCCCATGTTGTAATTTGGACACCTATTTTTTAGTGAGTAAGCATCTTGCTTACGTTCTATCCTTGTCTCAAGATCTCTTTCTTTCTCTCTCTCACATATCACCTTGATTAATTAAGTGTGTATGCTCAAAGGTTTTTAGTATTGGAACGATCCTACATGACCGTTACTAGGCGTTTGCCAAAGACAATAAAGTGCTCTTTTTAGCTTACACAGAATCTTTACTGTTAATTTCAAAACTTGGAGGTTCTGATACATAAACTGTTGGGGTAAAGCCCTGAATGACCCCTTCATAGTGTATACATGTGTATAGGCCTATTTATAAAGGCTAAGTCACTTATTCTTTATTTTTGGGGCGAAGTTCAATGTGAAGTTTGCCAACTCTAAAAGGGTTCTTTTTATAACGTAACTTAATAACACTTTTGGCTAACTCACTTTTGAGTGAAGCCTCCCAAAAGCTGATCGATCCTCTCTCTCTCTCTCTTCAGAGAAGCTCCGCCTCCATTCTCGGCTATCACCTCCACTTTTGAGGCACATACACATCCTCTACCCCTCTAGCACCACATCTCAACCCTTTCAACTCGTATCAGAGCTGATTTAGGGTTTCAGAGCTTTTGTGTAGGTGCTTTACAGCAAAGAAAACCCCACTTTTCGCGATAATTTTCGATTTCATCACGAAGAACTTTGCTCCGAGGCCGAAAGGAGCACTTTCGGCATCTCAACAGTCCATAACAGGCTGTTTTCAGGTGTTTTACAGGTCTAAATAGGTGTTTTGCAGGTATAAAAAGATGTTTGACAGGCCATAACAGCAATACACAGGTTTAGCACCTTATGCCATTAACAATGAAGAAGTTGATGTATCTCTTGATGTAGATCCATTACCGGGAAATGTAGATCATTGGGTAAGAAGATCTACATGCCCTAGGAGGTTAGTGAATAGATATGACCCCTCTATACATTATATTATGTTATCATATGAGGATGAGCCTCTTACTTATAAAGAGGCAAAGCTATGTGAGCACAAGAAGAAGTGGGAGCTAGCCATGTAGGAAGAGAGAAAAGCCTTGCATGCAACTTGGGATTTGGTTGAGTTGCCCAAAGGAAGGAAAGCCATTCCCAACAAGTGGGTGTACAAAATCAAAACTGTTGATGGCAAACCCACGTATAAGGCAAAGTTGGTTGCTAAGGGATATGCCCAAAAAGAGGGCATTGATCTCCAAGAGGTGTTCTCTCCAGTGGTTAAAATGACCACATTACGTGTGTCGTTTGCTCTCAGAGCTGCCTTGGATTTGGAACTACTCCAAATGGATGTTAAAACAGCCTTTATGCATGGTGATTTAGACGAAGAGCTGTACATGAAACAGCCAGAAGGATATGCCATTCTTGGAAAAGAGCATCTGGTATGTAAACTGAAAAGGAGCTTATATGGGATGAAACGGGCCCCCAGACAATGGTATAAGAAGTTTGATGCTTTTATGCTCAAACATGGTTTTAAAAGAAGCCATGCAGATCACTGTTTGTACACCAAAAAGGATGAAGATGGCAGCCCAATCATTCTCGTACTACATGTAGATGATATGCTGCTGGCTGGGAAGAAAAAGAGCACACTGAATGCTCTTAAACAGCAGCTGAACTCTGCATTCTCAATGAAAGACCTTGGGGAAGCTGAGCATATTCTTGGTATGCAAATAAAAAGGGATAGACAGCAGCATACTTTGCATTTATCCCAAGAAAAGTACATTGAAAAAGTGCTGGACAGATTTAATGTGGCTGATGCTAAGCCTATTGGAGTGCCATTGCAGCCACATGTTAAGCTTTCCAAGGATGACTGTCCCAAAGATGACGATGCAGCCAATTACACGAAGAGTGTTCCATATGCATCAGCTTGTGGTTCACTTATATATGCTATGGTTGCCACTCGGCTAGACATTGCTCATGCAGTGGGAGTTGTTAGCAGGTTCATGGCTAATCTTGGTAGAGCTCATTGGGAGGCAGTCAAATCTACCTTGAGATATTTGAAAGGAAATAAAAACAAATGCCTAAGTTATGGAAAGGATCTATTATAGCTGAAGGGATTCTGTGATTCCGACATGGCAGGTGATGTGGATACATGGAAATGCACAAGTGGCTATGTTTTCACTCTTGCAGGTGGTGCCGTATCATGGTGCAACAGACTGCAAAAGATTGTTGCTTTGTCTACTAATATATTCAGCCACTAAGGCTTCCAAGGAAGCAATATGGTTAGCACGTCTTTGTAGTGAGTTTGGTTTGCCTGACAGAGCACCTATGCTTGGTTGTGATAGCCAGAGTGCCATATGTCTGACAAAGAATGCCATGTTCCATGCACGCACAAAACATATGATTTGCAATATCTCGTCATTCGAGAGGTGCTTGAAGATTGACTTATCACATTGGTTAAGGTCCATACATCATAAAACCCTGCAGATGTTCTCTCTAAGTGCTTACCCAAAGCACAACATCAGTTATGTATACAGATTGTGGGAGTCACGTAGCTTAAAGACGTATTTATGCGTTTAAGTAGGAGGTTGTTGGGATAAAACCCTAAATGACCCTTTCATAGTGTATACATGTGTATAGGCCTATTTGTAAAGGCTAAGTCACTTATTCTTTATTTTTGGGGCCAAGTTCAATGTGAACTTGGCCAACAAAAGGGTTCTTTTATAACATAACGTAATAACACTTTTGGCTCACTCACTTTGAGTGAAGCCTTCCAAAAGCTGATTGATCCTCTCTCTCTCTCTCTCTCTCTCTCTCTCTCTCTTCCAAGCAGCTCTGCCTCCATTCCTGGCTATCGCCTCCACTTTTGAGGCACATACACACATCCTCTACCCCTCTAGCACCACATCTCAACCCTTTCATAAACATTTTCTTCAAGATGACCAGTTAGAAAACGAGTCTTAGTAATTTATTGTACTCTTCTTTCAGCAATTGGCTGTGGCAGCATATGTAATAAGCAGTGGGGTTGCAAAAAAGATAGTACTTGGTGGAAGAAGCCAAATGAAGATATATGGGACCAAAAATTTGCCTGTGTATGTATGGATGTATGTATATGTGTGTGTTTGAACAGCATAAATTTTAAAATGAACCCGAATTTTTTGCATGCACGTCCATATATTGGACATTTCGATTGTCATAATGATAAAGCTAGGAAGAAAAACGTATTATCAATGTGTAAACAACATGCAGCTAAGAGTTCTTTACTTTGTTGTCATTGTCAAGAAGTAAGTCATGGGTAGTTAGGTGCAGCCAGAGAGAATGTCTTGATGCTCTTAATGAATCTTTATGTTGTGTGTGGTTTTTGGGACGCTTTTACGTGACATAGGCTTCAGCTATTCATTTTTGAAGGTGACAGTATGGCAATGATATATATACTCTACATTTGCAATTCTATGTAGCTGTGAAAAGGTTTTAATTATTGTTTTAGAAATTTCCTTATCTAATGCAATTTTTTTCCCTTGACCAGTCCGAGGATGGTCCTGAGCATGATTTGGGAAGGCTTCTTTCAGCATCGAGCGATGGTGTACTTCAGACAATTAATTCAGCTTCTTCTGGCTTGCAATTCATGCCGTCAGATCCTCAACTTCAGGTAGTTTCTGTTCTTGTTTTCATCTTAATGTAACATGTATTATGCTATGTTCACATGCAAGTGGTGAATGTGTTAGAAATTAGTTGCTAATATTTTATGTTTAGTTAATGGATTTGTGATGAACCCGCTCTCTCTATCTTTTGTCTTACCACGGGTGAGGAAGTTGGGTGCTGTCAGTTTCATGGGCATGGGACTATCACAGCATGGAGTCAGTTCTGATCAGTACATTTAGACATGGAAATGTCTCAAAATAATCATTGACGCTGAGGAGAATCCTAACCTTGTACAGATGTGATTATATACATAAGATTGTTATGTATCTGACTTGCATGTGAAGCAATAGACTGTTTCAAGTGATTATTTTTAATATTTTGATGTTATTAGCAGTCCATTGCATTTGAGATGAGAAAGAAGTTAATAGATGGAAAGAAGAAAGAAGCTCTTGAACTTGCACAACAGGGCCAATTATGGGGTCCAGCATTGATTCTTGCATCACACATAAATGAAAAGGTAAATGGTTTTACTATGTATTTTCTTTACTTGATCTTGTTCTCTTGTTGTTAGTGTCTCCTTTCATTGTTGATAACAAAGATTGCATCTGTGGTAAAGTGAGATAATTCTGTTGATTAGCACTTGGTTCATTTCAGACCTACTCAGAAACAGTTCTTCAAATGGCTCAACAGCAGTTTTTTCCAGGAAATCCATTGCGGACCCTCTTTTTGTTGCTAGGAGGGCAAAAGGCAGAATTATTTTCCACGTTGTCTATGCCTTCTCCAATGGGTGTCACAATCCCTGTGCAGGTACTTCAAAATAGTAAATGCTCTAACCTCATGTTTAATAATTTCCATTTGAACATCGAGTCTGGACTTCAGTATTTTTTACAAGATTATAACATATATATTTTAAACAAGATTATAACATATATTCGGGCTGATGAATGATAATAGTCCCTGAATCACATTACTTAATTGAAAAGAGTGTGCTCACTTTGACTCATTCTGTTATTGCTTCTGGCCTAAACAGTATTTGTTGAATTTGTTGGAAATTAGGTAGGCCCATAACTTAATTCCAGAGGTCCCATAGGTCCAGGATCTACAACACAGATTCCAATATCTTCCAATATTGACAAACATGAACATACCACACTTAATCATACAATGATGAGACAAAGATAGAGAGAAATTAAACAACATGTTCAAAGTGTTACGTAAGCCACTGCTTACTCACACTATCATATATACAAATGTCAAATTACAATGTGGGAGTCAAAACCTCAACCACTCTATGTGAACAAAAATAGATGGAAGAGTGTATGTCCAGAATTACAAGAATATTCAGATGTAGGGATAAAAATCTGAATATGTATGAGATGTATGACCTGATAGGTTGTAGAAGAGTGTATATGAGTGACAGAAAGAGGAAAGATCAGTTTGAAACTGATATTCAGCAAACCCTAATCTGATTTTAGGCTATGGAAGACCCTAAATCAGATGGGTGTGTGATAGATCACTTACTTACGGAATTAACATAGAATGCTAACATGTTGCTGACAGAAATCCTCATACTCATGTGGAAACACCTTCTCTAACATCTCATCTGATGCATGTAGCATGCATGTACTGATTCTCTTTTATGGATGCCACTGCCTTCATGTATGCAGAATAGGACTCCTCTAGATATGGATGCCACTGCCTCCATAAGCTCCAAGTAGTACCTGTGTGCAGAAAGAGAATATGTACCTGAATAATTAACATAAGATGCAATTTTATGTTAAGCTCCCTCCAATGTCTTTGAAGTACACCAAAATCTTCATATAGAAGACAATTTTCAAGTACATAATGTAGATGGCTGATCCAAACCACCAAGCTGCTGATGAGTAAGTCTTCTCTACAAACAAGAGTGTGAGCACACTCTTCTCCAAGAAGAACTCCATGGCTGCTCCTCAACATAGCTTCACAAAGTGCACCATGGCTTTCCCATGAGTGCTAGAGCACCACCTCCTCAAGCTCCACCACAAGCTAGCGTTGGTTTGCGTTGGGATGTCCAAATAAGTGACCAAGTGCCTTCTTATATAGGTTTTAAAGCTCCATGCGAAAACTCACAAAAAAGCGTTTTATTTTAATCTCATCGCTTTTTAACTTAATCGTTAAAAAGTGCTTCTGGCTTGCTTTTTCACACTTCTGACCACCTGATGAATGATCTGAAAACATTTTTATGATCTCCAAGCTGAGAGCTATCATATGAGGTAAAAACCTTGAATCAGCAGAAAATTAGGGTTAGGGTTTTCTCCCAAATCTGCTCTCTGATGACTGCATGTCATATACCATTAGAAAGCTCTCTTCAAATTCTACAAGATAGGCTCATAAAAATTTTACCCAAATTTTGTGCCAAAAATGACTAAGTACCAAAATTAAGGTTTCTGCCCTAAATGGATTTTGGACTGATGTGACATTGATTTCCAACAGAATTTACTTTCGTGACTTGTCTGTGTGGTTCTTTATGATGATATTTATCTGTTGCTACAAGTATTCTATTAGCTTCTGTATGTTAATGGGATCTCTTCATCATATGTTGTTTAGTTTTCACGTTGTTGGCTAACATGATTTAGGTTACTTTTTTCCCCCTTGTAAATTGTTTCGCTTCATAATGGTATGCAGGATAGTGCTGGAGGCATGCTTGGAGACTGGAAGGGTAATTTGTCAATTATTGCAGCCAACCCTACAAGTGGTGATGAGGAAGTGATTACACATTTAGGAGACTGCTTATGGAAGGATCATGGAGAGGTTTGTGCTTTGTGCCTTAATGCTCAAGTCTTGTGACCCATTTGGTCATAAGAACTGTAAGGCTACCTAGTACCCCCCCCCCCCCCCCCCCCCCCCCCCCCCCCTTTTTCCTTTTTTTCCCCCTTCCCCTTTTTAGAAATTTGATGATCTTTGTAATTCAAGGAGATAAGCTTAAAATATGGATCCCCCATGAAGGGGATGACAGGCTTATCAACCTGCTTTGTACTCTTCTTGACTCTCTTGTATCTTTTGCTAATTAATCTAGTTCATGCCTTCAAGAAATAGTAAGAAAAAAAAAAACAGAAAACAGTAACCAAATTGGTGTTGACTGTACTGAAATTTCCAAGCTCAACTGTCATCAACATGTTTCCTTTTGTGCTCGTATTTCTCAGGTTGCTGGAGCACACACTTGTTACTTGGTTGCTGAGAAAAGTTTTGAGCCCTTTTCAGAGAATGCTAGGATGTGTTTGATTGGTGCGGATCATTTCAAATGGCATCGCACATTCGCAACTCCTCTGTCGATACAGGTTATTTATTTTAAGATTCAGTCAGTTTTATTTTATAAAGCAGGCTGATGAGGCATTAATGTTCTGATTTCTGTACTTTTTCAAGAGTAAGGAATGTTGATGCTATCTTTGTAAAAGCTAAGTTAAAGTTTGGTTGTGATAAAACACAGGAAATGCCTATAAACCTCAAAATTCATGGTCAGATGCAGAGAGTGTTTGCAAATATTTGTAGCAGACAAACATTTTGTGGTTCTAAATTTTACAAAGTTTTCTCATAAGCTAAACTTATATGTTTCCTTGGATTTTCAACAAATGGATTTTGTTTGTTCTCTGGCCCTCAAAAGTGATTTTATTGCAGTGCTATCACATACATTCAAAGAGACGAATATCTGGGGGTGATTACATTAGATGTGTCACTTTTTGTCCAGCACGCCATGATTCCTTTTTCTATGTTGAAAAGAGGAGTGCCTTTGCAGTAATTCATAGCAGACAAACATTTCATGGCCTACACTTTCTAGAAAGTTTCCATGCAAACTATACTTAGATATTTCCATGGATTCTCAGCAGATGTTTTAGAAGGATTCTGTTTGTTATCTGGCCCTCAAGATTAAATCCATGTAGTGCTCTCTTATACATTTAAAATGACAAATATGTGGGGATTGATTACATTAGATGTGTTGCTCCTTGTCTAGCGCATTGCAGTAGACTATAATGATTTCTTTTTCCTGTCTGAAAGCTATCCTTCTGTTTAGCTTTAGCAGTAAAATGCCAGGAGGATTTTCACTAGACTATATAAAAGTTGCACAGTACCTTTTTATAGTCTTTCGAAAATTCAGAAGGGCTATTTTTTTAAGGATGACCATGATGCATATTTCCATGTGAACACACACTTGATGCATATTGACAGGCTGACAAAACTGTTCCAAAACTGCACCACTGCAAAGTGAATTCTTATGCTCAAGGGGAAGCCTTTGTAGGATGGACATTACAATTGAGAAAACTGCTTATCTATTTGCATGGTGAAGGGGTGCTTATCATGTGCCTAGTAGTTGAGTTGTTTTTATCTTAGAGGCAAAGGGTGATGAAGGGTGTGAAAGGGTTTTGAGCATAACATAGTTGGTTTTCATATTAAACTTTGTGCTTGTGTAGAAGAAAATGGTCCTTAGAGTGGGTGCTTCCTTGTGCTCTATGCACTAGGTAAATTGATGCTTAATCACTTCATTGCTGATCCCTGAATTCAAATCTATACTTAATCACTTTTAAATTATTAGGCACTTTACTCATGATCAAGGAGCAATGGCAGAAAAGAACTCTGTATTGCAGAATGTAAACAATTACAACCTAGAGATGGAGCAGATGGCAAACACTACCAAGTTCTTCTCAGCCCACCTGTTCATCCTTCCCACATCAGCCCAGGGAGTATGCTACTTCTCCCGCATCTACCCACATGGGGTATGTTCCTAAGAACCAACCTTACCATCTTCATGCATGCAGGAGTCTCTCCTCACAATGTTGTAGCTACTAGCAACAACTTATAGAGATGCACACGGCATATTGTAGAGTTGAGAGCTGGGCTTATTTCAATTTCGCAAGTGGCTATGGGGGCTTTGCCTCTCTAGCTTAGCAAATCGAAATTTTAGAGGAGAGGCAAAGGAATATGAGAACAGTGCAGTATAGACTCATGGTTGATAAAATAGACACTCCTTTTGTATGTATAGGTCCTTTCACAATATAGCGCTCTAAGAGCTCTCCGCTCATATCTTTTGAAATATTTCTTTGCCCAAAATTGAGGCTGTCATAAGAATTCTATTTGTTGTTGGATTCCTTGGACCTAGCTGTTTGTACCTTAACTTGTGTCCAAGTGCCCAAGATGTCCCATTTCTAATAAAATATTTCTCAAAACTTAAGACTTCTAGACTTCAAACTTGATAAGTTACAACATCTTATTCTTCTAGCACATGAAGCAATAAGAACACTCACCTAAAGTTCTTAGAGCAAGTATTCAAACCTTGAAGGGCAAGGATGCAAGGAGCACACACAAGGATGCAAAGAGCACACATAAAAGCACTCTAAAACAAGGTAAAAATGACATGCATTCAAAACCTACAAGTCCTACACTTCAAGATGCTAAAAAAATCTTCACAAAAATTGCAAAAAATTGTTTAAATCGTTAAATTTTTTTTTTCTTTACAATTTTTATTTAAAAAATTGTCGGTTTTTTCTATAGTATGTATCACATGCAAAAGTATTTTCTTCAAAAGAAGATTTATGTTTTGATACCTCTTCAACATTGTTACTTGAAGCTCCTCTCTTTTCATTAAAAAATCTGTTTCTACACTCTACAATATGATGATGTTGTTTCTTGCAATAATGGCACATTCCCTTCTTAGGTATAAATATAGATGAAGTAGATTTCTCCTTATGTGTAAATGAAGTAGTTCAAGTAGAGGTTGAAGAAGATCTAGTTGAAGACTTTGAAGATGATGACTTCCCTTCTTTGATTGTTGAGTTTCATTCTTCTTCTTAATCTCCTTCATCTTCTTCTTCCCTTTGGATTTGACACCATATCTCATTATTCTCTTCCATACTCTTCTGCTGATCTTCATCTTGAAGTAACATGAATTGCAACTCTTTGAATGAAATTTTTCTATCTCTTGTAGAGAGAGAAAGAGAAATAACAAAAGAACAGCATATAGATGGAAATGAATTGATAAGAGTGTTTATCATCTCTTCATGAGAAATGTTGACTCTAACATTTCTGAATATCCTTAAGCTTCCGAATATGAGATTGTACCGACTCATCAACTTTCATGCATGTGTTGGCAAATTGCCTCCTCAGATGCTTTCTTAATAGGATTTTGTTTTGATAGAGATTCTCAAACTCCAATCAAGCATGATGTGGAGTTCTACATGACCTCATTTGAGGAATATTATGACTCTCCATACTCATAGCAATAAGAGAAAGTGCTTGAACAACTCTTGGATCCCATCTGGATTTCTCTTTAGAAGGTTGAATATGCTTTCCTTCGTTTGTGGATGATGAGACAACTTCTGTCTGTGGAGCAGAAATTGGAGCAACAAGCTTCTTGAAAGAAGAGCCAACATCCTCAACCAACAGTCTTGACCTTGGAAAATTTTACCAGTGGCAATATTCTGCATGTTCTTGGAAACTAGCAAAAATCATCATCATGGAATTGCACATAGGATAGTTAGATATTCCATCAAGTTTGTCTTCTTTTTCCAATCTATCTTTATAATCACTCATCTTTGGAACAAGTTATGTGTGTGCAACAAAGTTTAGATACCGAATGTTGGAAGTGAGGTAGGACCAATAATAATTCCACATGATCTTTCCAACACTTAACTTTCCAGCACTTAGAACCTTGCACACATAGAAGATATTATCATGTTTAAGGGAAAGGAATGAAGGGACAAAGAGGAATCCAGGTGTCCTTGAGGCTAAAGATTGATAGATTCCATATGATTATGGATCCCAATCAATTTCTAAAAGGATTATCACCAAGGGTTTTGTTTCGGGCAAGCGGAAGCAAACCATGCCATAAAGGATGAGCATTCACAAACAATCCTCAGAAATAAGTAACTTTTGCTGGGTATAATACTCCATGCTTAGATGCGAAGGTAGATGTGTTCACCTTCAGCATAAGGAAGGTTCAATTGCCTACCAGAGAGTCACATAGATTGTCCCTTTTCTGGTAGAGTGCTTAATTTTAGATTTTTTAGCAGACAAAGATTGTATCAGATAATCAGAGTCACCAGCCTGTAACTTTTTGGTGTATCACTTCTTTTCATAACACACACATGCACACACACACTCACACACACACACACACACACACACACACACACACACACACACACACACACACACACACACACACACACACCCCCCCCCCCCCCCCCCAAAAGGAGGGGAGAAAAAAAAAAAAAAAAAAAAAAAAAAAAAAAAAAAAAAAGATATCCACACCAGGTAATTATCAGCTAACAAGATATTTTTTTGAACTGCTGTCTAGCCTCTGGATGTATCTTTTTTGAGCTGCACTGTGAGTTTTGATGATCGAATATATATTGAATAAGCTTGCAACTTGGATATCAAACATCTTGGCATATAGGTCCTGAATAATCTTTTATGCATTTTATTTGGTAAGCAGAGGACAGAGTTGTATGAATATGCTAAATTCCTTGGGAACCCACAATTCATTCTCCTCCCTTTCCAACCCTATAAGTTACTGTATTCACATATGCTGGCTGAAGCTGGAAAAATTTCTGAGGCTCGCAGGTACATAGTTTCTTTAAGCACTCCAGTCCATTTTCATCCCATAAATTTCATTTCAGCTCATTTTTATCCAGTAAAGTACAGTCTCTAGGCCTGGGATCACTTACTTTTGTTGTTATTGAAACTTCTTCTACTTGCAGATACTGTCAAGCTGTCAATAAGGCCTTGAAAAATGCAGCACGTACTCCAGAAATCGAGTTCTGTAGACAAGGTGCATCTGCCTTAGAAGAACGTTTACGTTTTTATTCCCAGGTGCTATGTCACGTACTCATCATTCTCCTCTCCTTTCACTGGGTGCTTTGATCTTCTTGCATTTGAAAGTGCTAAGTGCTGGATATAACAGGGTGGGTACAAATTTAATTCAGCGACCGGAAGATTTGTTGGGAAATTCATGGGGACACTCGATAGTACATTACATCGAATTATGGGTGGACCTCCCCCTCGTCAAGCTTCAGAACCATCACTCAACAAGAATGTGAGGGACTGGTATTCAAACAACCAAAAGTTGGGCAATCCTAAACCTCATGAATCAAGCATATTGGAACCATCTAAACAGAATAATAATTGGCAAATGGAAGCATCATCACGGAGTGTATCAGAGCCCAATCTTAGCTGGACAATAGACAAGGTGAGAATTTTAACCCACATGAACACAAACCTATCTTTATACGTGTGTGTGTGTCCTTTTCACTTCTGAAGGAAACATGTGGTTGCTAACATTACATTTCTTGAAAGTAAACTTGTGATAGTTCAAGTAGTGATATTGCTCTAGAGTTAAGGTAAGCACCCAGAGTGAAAGCAGTTGAGCAGTTAACATTCATTGTACATGAAATCGTTCATCAAGTAGATATAGCTAATAAAGGAACCTTTCTGAAAGAAGATTATATATTCAATGCAGTGTTTGCATTTATAGTGGAACATATATATGAAAGATGTGGAGCTTCATATCTGTCAGTCAGGGTACATATGAGTAGTTTACGACTGCTGTCACATATGCCTTTATATTTGCTCGTTTGTATTGGTGAAGAGGAATCAAAACATGTGTATGAATTACTCTGCTTTGGATATCTTTGATCCAAATACGAACTCTATCCCTCTTTACACGCGTTAATTATTATTATCTATGGATTTGAATTGATTGTGTTGATCACATACATTGTTACTATGATTATTATTATTATTATTATCATTATTATTATTATTTTTATTATTATTATTATGTAGTATTAATGTTTTGCCCCTTTTTTTCTGTTTTCAAACATGAAATGTTAAGGGTTTGAAGCTGTGCCTTTTAATATGTATTCTCTGTCTGAACATTGAGATGAGATAGAAGGATAGGCCTACTGATGTAATCTATTATCGATAAGCATATCAACTGTCACATGGTTGATTATACGGGTGTGAATCACCCCTTAGGACTCTTTGAGAAGGATATCACATGGCATCACAAGGGACTACATACCATTGAAGAGGTAGAAGAGAGATGGGAAAGGAGGATCTCTCATCATGACATACATGAGTAGTGGCTCGGCTGGCTGGGCAGTCAGATGCCATTAGTCTCCATGTGTATGGAGGAGGCGCCCACTTGGAGGCGGCGTCCGTCCTTGCTACATAGCATTGTGTCTTAGCAAAAGGATGGTTAACGCTTCATTATAGTTGATCATACGGGTGTGACATCAACCATGTAGATGGTCCTCCTCACTTTTGTATCTTTCCTCAAGGAACAACCCCTAAAAATAGTGCTGCTAGGCACACTTTGGGTACATCACCCAAAGTGGTTTAGGAGGTGTTCCTTCCCTGAGTCCATTTTCACTATTACATTTCATGGAAGGCATAAGGAGGTAGAATCGATAATGTATGACTTACTTTAACATTATGTAAAAGCACAATAGTGCTTTCATCTTGTGGTGTTTTACAGCCATTTCCAAGATGGTTCAATGGGTTCTATAAGCTACATGTATGATGTATGGATTAAGTATTGAACCAATTGCATGCGATTGTGCACGTGTGCATGCGCACACACACACACATACATGCTGGGAATAAAGGTCCTATGGACTCTTCTTTTGGTTTTATTCTCTTCCATTTATAGCTCTCTTCAAGAGTTTCATAAATATATCTTTATCTTAATTTCTGGCCCACATGTGAGGGCCTTGTAGGCATTTTTATTCTTTATAAACTTTTTGGTCACTGGACATGTGTGAACATATTAAAGTGATCTAAAGGGTAACATTTTAAACTCTACTCCTCTCTCAAAATGACTTAAGGACTTCAAAAATTTATGTCCTCCCCTCTCTCTCTCTCTCTCTCTCTCTCTCTCTCTCTCTTTCTCCATTGATTTTTGTGCCAGCCCCATTCTCTATCCTCCATAATCTGTCTCTTGTTCACATTGAATATCTGAGCACATCTTCTTGTAGCCCTCTTCATGCTCTTTCAATTAGTATCATAGCGTTGATCGTTTCCCTCGATATAGAAGGGTCACAAAGAAAGTGTTTTATAGCCTGCATTAAAGCGGAAACAAGATTTTAACCATTGGAGGAGTTTCATTGTGAAGAATCTGCTTCTCCAGCCTCGACTTCACACCCATAGGCTTGATCAAACCTTACTATTGTTGGAATTTTGATTTGAAGGTCTTCTTTCAGGAAATCACTCCCATTTCAAGTGGAAGCTTTATGTATTAACCCTGTGGGCATCTATATTTGTGGCAAATTTTGTTCACAGCAAGCGTTTTGCATTCAATTTTGCCAAATTTCAAGTTTCATAACTGCTATGAATTGGAGCTTTTGCTAAAAGAAGGACCCAATCGCTTCATATTTGCTCAATGCATTATACTTTTTTTTTGGGGGGGGGGGGAAAACAAAATTGATGGATTTTTCACTTGATGATTGATCTGCATTGGATCATAAGTCATTCTCTGGGTACTGTATCAAATGCTTTGCAAAAGTCCACAAAGCAGCAATGTAACTTCTCTTCCTATCGTGTGGCTGGTCGACCAAACATCTCATAGTGAAGATGGTGTCAATGGTGGAAAAGGCATGTCGGAAGCCAGCTTGCTGTAGAGCTTGAAGGCCCTTTTTGCTCAGCCAAGGTGCTCTCCTCTCCTCAAGTATCACTCCATAAAGTTTGGCGATAATGGGGCCAATCATGATAGTCCGATAAGTGTTATGATCTGTCATATCTCCAAACTTGTGAATACCCACAAAAGTGTGCTCTGTCCACGAGACCTGGAACCCCTCAACCAATGGTCGGTTGAAGAGGGGTATAATAAGCGGTGCTAGGATCTGCTCGCCATACATAAGATGCCCGACCGGAAGACCGAAGTGGTCTCTATCTCCCCCATGTTGTAGATGTGAGATAGCCCTTCTCACTTTCCTCGGTGTGAAGAAAGTGGAAGTAGTTGGAGGGGGAATATAGTAGGTATTAGGTGGCTGATCCGGAATGTCATATAGACTCTCTGCATATCAATGCCATCTCACTAGGTTGTGGATGGGGGTGGAATGTCTCCTCTCTCATAGATGGAACCGGTCAACTCAACTGTCTCTGCTCATGAGTGATATTTATCTCAATATTGGTGCTCCCCCATGTCGGCCTTTTATGGAAGGTAAGCGACTTTGGCCGGCGTTGTGCTTGTCTATGTGTAATCTCTCCGTGAGCTTTAGCGGTTCTTAGATTACACACAGATAGACAGATCACCGCACGTGGTGGATAGGTGTGTGTATGATGGGGAATGCTTTGTATAGCTGAGTCATGTAAGATAGATGTAATATGCTTGGTTAGTGTGTCAAGTGGCCCATGTGGATCAAGTGAAAGTAAGTGTGAACGTAGATGGTGTGGGTAGACATGAGAGAACTTGTGTGTAAAATGTATGGTGGTATGCAAGTGTTGAGGTGGTGAATAGTCTGGTGGTAGGGAAGAGAGAAGTACATATGATGTGCACATAGTGGGCGTTGACCAATGGGAAGAGAAGAAATGAGCATAGTACGATGAGAGTTTTAAAAATGAGTTTTAAAAACGTGTTTTAGAATGTTTAGTACATAGAATATTAAAAGAATATAAATAAAAAACGAGTATTATATTTTGTCTCAACCTTTTGAATTTCTGTTTTTTATAGTCCATGAGGAATGCATATGTTGCGCTCCTTTACCTATCTAATGTTAATTTTTAAAAACACACAAAAAACTTGATACTTCCACATGCCACGGCCTATGGGCGTCGTCGGCCTGCAGGTATGCAACATCGTGCATGGATCATGGTTATAACTGAAATAGACTTAAAAGACAAGCATGACATTTAAAAGTTAAAAACTTAATATGGAACAATGAGTTTGAATTTCAGTATGCACCATGGTTCATATGGGATAGTGATCACATACATATTACTACATAAAAGAGCATAATATATAAATGAATATCATGACTTATTGTAAGTTGTCGCTCATTCAAAAACTATAACATTCAAGTTCACACATAAATTGTGAATCC
>CM035416.1:72708982-72713982 GCA_020310875.1 Ceratopteris richardii
AGAGAGAGAGAGAGAGAGAGAGAGAGAGAGAGAGAGAGAGAGAGAGAGAGAGAGAGAGAGAGAGAGAGAGAGAGAGAGAGAGAGAGAGAGAGAGAGAGAGAGAGAGAGAGAGAGAGAGAGAGAGAGAGAGAGAGAGAGAGAGAGAGAGAGAGAGAGAGAGAGAGAGAGAGAGAGAGAGAGAGAGAGAGAGAGAGAGAGAGAGAGAGAGAGAGAGAGAGAGAGAGAGAGAGAGAGAGAGAGAGAGAGAGAGAGAGAGAGAGAGAGAGAGAGAGAGAGAGAGAGAGAGAGAGAGAGAGAGAGAGACTGACTTTTTAACGTCTATTAGAGGCCAAAATCGGCCTATGAGGCAAAACATATACATCAGTATGATCCAATCCACTATGATCCCAAAAGGAAAATAAAGTGTGAGTACCGCAAACGGGTATAAAAGGAGTGGATAGTAACTGGCATCAAGGGTGTGGGGTGCTATGGGTATGCACTCTATATGCTCAATGGGTGAGATACAAATATGATATGCATAGGGAGGGGAGGCTCGATGGTATCACAACCCACTAAATGCCTAGAGTGGGTGTAGGATATAATGCATCGGTGGGTAAGGCATCATGGCGATCCTCAAAATGGTCTGAACGTCCAAATCGATAGGGGTGCGTTGCTGATGTCTCCGTATCTCCATGTCATGGCGTGCGTGAATCGCCTGAATCTCTCTCTGATGTGGACGGGCTCTCCGGACTGGGGGTCTCGGTCGTCGACGCTGTCGTCTAAGCTCCTCTGCTTTGTGTAATGTGACACCCCGCATCTAGCTGGGTCCTCGAGTGGCTGTGGGTCTGAAAAAATCTGTAATATAAGTCTGAGGGGGGGGGGGGGGGCCAGGTGTATCTCCATCTGCTGCTGGAGGAGTGAGGCACGGCGGTGCTGGAGCTCTACTAGGAAACGACCTAGAGGGCGCTGGTCCTCTGTCCCCAATAAAGCCCTGATCTCTCTGGGCCCCCTGAAGAGCTGTGGGTAGCGGTCTCTGATGTCCTCATATGCCTGGCATCTACATGTGTAGTGCTCCTCGTCCTCCACCTCCTCTCTACATATCTTGCATAATCTCTCATCCCTCGGGGTATGTGTGGCTCGCTCAACCTGAATCTCGAGCTGGTGTGATGATACTCTGAGCTGCCCAATGGCCACTCTCTCAGCTGGTGCCATATATGTATCCATGTATCGTGGTCTCTGAATGAAACCATCCGCTGTCACAGTCAGGAAGTGCTCTCTGTAGTGTTGCCTCTTTGTGGGAAGAGGCTCCCGTGGTGCTATCCATGTCTCCCTGACGTGTATCTGTAGTAGGTCTTGACGGATGATCCTATTCCTCTCCGAACGAGAGAGAGTAATGTGGGGGAAAGAGAGGTCATACTGAAAAGGGGGGAGATTCGTAATGCTCATGCCATGGTCCGCTAACCATCGGTAAGTCTGTGCATACCATACTCTCTCATGCCCTGTCTCTGCCAAATGTCTAGAGCTCTCAAATGCAAGCTTGGTGAGTCGGCTGGTGGGGAGCTCTCTGACTCTCAGAATAAAGGTCATCAACTGGAAGAGGGCCTCCACTAGCATCGGTGGTGTGCCAAGCTCAGCTCGTATAATGTCATGTGGAACGGAGGGCTTGCTGCGCAGCAAGCGTGACATCATTGTGACCTGGGGACTCTCACTCCGCGCCCACATCGCCTCTGTGATCCCTGGTGCCCATACTGCTGCTGCGTACATCAATGCGGATCTCACTAGAGTGTCAAAGAGCCACCCCTTAGTCCGGGGCTCCTGAAAAATGTGTCTGAAAGCAGCGTCTCTCCAATCCTGCAATATAGCCTCGCGTCAATCTATCTCTCGCGGCCTGTGCCATGGAGAATACCTTGGTGTACTGTCCTGGAGGTATGGAAGATCATGACCTTGGTCTTGCCAAGGTTCACTGTGAGTCCTCTCTCCATGCAAAAGGTATCAAGCTTCTGTAAATGTGACTGCAACCCCTCCTGTGACTCTGAAAGAAGGACAATGTCGTTAGCATATAATAGGATGTGTACTGGCGTACCTCCGAGGTCTCCTCTTCGCCCGCCTGCTCGCTGTATATACTCCGTGATCTCGTCGATGTAGAGATCGAAGGGAGTGGGTGAGAGAGGGCAACCTTGTTTCATACCAATGGTGCTAACAAGGCTGTCTGATAGACCGCCGGGGCAGTGTACCCTGCTTGTGACTCGTGCATACAAAGCGTGGATGGCCCATAGCATATCAGATGGTAGCTGTAACTCCTGGAGCCTCCGCAGTAGTCTCTCTCGAGGGACCATGTCGAAGGCTTTGCGGAAATCCACAAAGCAACAGTATAGTCTCTGCTTCCTCGCCTTCGCGCTCTCAATCAAGCAACGAAGCACGAAGATGTTGTCAATGGTGGAGAAAGTGCGACGGAAGCCTGCCTGGCCGGGTGCTCTGATCCCAGCTTCCTCAGCATGTGTATTGAGCTCTGCCTCTAGTACTGCCCCATAGATCTTGGCCAGGATATGGCCTATCATAATAGTCCTATAGTTCCCTGGATCCATCATATCGCCGGACTTATGGATAGGCGTAATGGTATGCATAGTCCATGAGTCTGGTAACCCCTCAACCAAAGCACGGTTGAAGAGATGGGCGATCAAGTGGGAAACTACATCTGCTGCATATATAAAGTGCTCTCCTTGTAGCCCCGTGTGGTCTGCTGAGTGGCCATGTTGTAGCCTATGGATGGCCTGTCGTACCATGCCTGCCGTGAAGAGGGTGTATATCACAGGACGCGGTGTGGAAGGAATCGGCAATGGTTGCTGTCCCGGGACGTCATATAACCTCTGGACGTAGGTGTGCCAAGTCGGAGGATCTGCTATGGGTGTAGGTGGGTGTGGCTCACGTAGTGCCCTCCACGCGGTGGCACAATCCCTACTCATGAGAAGGTCGATCAACTCTGCCTCCTGTCGCTCCTCGAAAGCTCGCCGCTTCCGGCGTGTGAGGGCTCGCATCTGTCGTCGTGCCTCCTTCTCTGTGATGGATCCCAAGATACTCTGTGCTCTGAGATGTCGGTATATCGCCTACACTCCTCATCGTACCATCTATTCTGGGGTGTATGCCCCAACCGTGTCGAAAGTGCAATGCTGGGGGTGGTGTATGGGAAGCTGAGAGTAGCAGATGTATGGAGGATCGAGGAGAAGTGGGCGGTGAGGGTGTCCAAGGAGGCAGAGGGATCAAGGGAGTAGATGCGCTCTCGAACATGGGAGCTATAGATATGTGCTAGCTCATGTGTAAAGTGAATGGTGGTATGGGTTCGTGGCTGTATGGTGACGGGGTGGTATATGCATGGTGAGCCGCGAATGGATAGGGCAAGATATGCATGATCAGCTCCAATCGGTAAGGGTGGGATAGTGAATGAGGTGATGAGATGTGTCGCCTCCGTGGGTCCGATAACATAGTCTACCACACTGCCCCCCTGTGGTGTCGTGGATGGGATGCAGGTGAGACCGCTCGAGGTGGGCCAGGTCCCCACCCCATTATATATAACGAGACGGTGTGCTGCTCCCATCTGGAGTAGGTGTCGGCCGTATGAGGTGGGTGTGGCGGTGTCGGCTGAGGCTCTAAGTGTAGGCATGTCATCTATGGTATGAAGCATCTCATGGTCGTCAAAGTCGTAGATATCACACTGGTGGCTCTGAGTGCGGGCATTGAAGTATCCTACAAGGAAGACTTCACCCATCCCGGTATACTCCATAATCGTGTCACTGAGGCTATCATATGGCGATGTGGTGTCTGGTCCCTCCCCCCCTGATTGCTTGGGGGAATGTGTGAAGCGCGAACCAATGGTTGCAATATAGCATAGGGCAAAGTACGCTGCTCTCTCCTCTGATAGCTGGAGGTGTATCCACATGAAACGTGCCTCTGGGTCTCTGGCTACCACCTGTACCCTGTGCTGTAGCGACTGTCTGTAGAGCACTGCTACTCCTCCTGATCCTCGTGTGGTGCGCTGTCTCATCTGGCGGCGGTGAGCTGACTCACACATATAGCCCTCAATCCTCGGTAGGCTCCTCCCCGGGCTCTCATGTGTCTCTGTCAAGAAGATAATGGCTCTGCCCTCCATCACCTCCTCGAGGCTCCGTGGATGTGTCCACAAAGATCCATTGCAGTTCCAGACTGCAATGTGCACCTCCTGCTGTGCTGTCTCATAGGCTGCGAATCCCTAGTCAATGGGCCGTCCATCAATGATGACCCCACCGTCTCTGTATAGGGCACGATGTCCCTCTCGTCTTGCCTGGAGGACACGCGGCATGCATGCCCGTCTGTGCTCTACCTGCATCTGTGTGAGGTCGTCATCCAAATAGATGGGGGTGCCCGGTGTAGTGCGTAGTACCGCCTGTCGTCTGAGGAAGTCTCTCCTCCCGGCCTCATCTGAGAACTGAAAAATAAGTGCTCTTCTCCGTGTGGTGTCTCGTCCTTCTCTCCAGGCTCTGGTGAAAGGGAGAGGCTCATCCGCGCGGTACCCAAGTAATGTGCACAAGTGACGCCCGTCCTCCTTTGGTGATCCGTCTATCTTTGTGAGGCCGGAGACCGAACATTGAGCCTGCGAGCCTGTCGCATCCGCTCCTCGTCAATGGTGGTATGCACTATGTGAGAGAGAGAGAGAGAGAGAGAGAGAGAGAGAGAGAGAGAGAGAGAGAGAGAGAGAGAGAGAGAGAGAGAGAGAGAGAGAGAGAGAGAGAGAGAGAGAGAGAGAGAGAGAGAGAGAGAGAGAGAGAGAGAGAGAGAGAGAGAGAGAGAGAGAGAGAGAGATTTTAACGTCTATTAGAGACCAAAATCGGCCTATGAGACAAAACATATACATCAGTATGATCCAATCCACTGTGATCCCAAAAGGAAAATAAAATGTGGGTACAAAACAGAATATAAAAGGAGTGGATAATAGTTGGCATCAAGGGTATGGGGTGCTATGGGTATGCACTCTATATGCTCAATAGGTG